>JAJOOR010009919.1:0-32445 GCA_036250505.1 Solanum acaule
TATATTATTTTAAAAGGGAGTTTAAAATGTCTTTCAGATATTTTAAGTTGTTAATTATTATTATTTATAATACTTTTTTGGTAATATTAAAATGATATGTGTTATTTTAAATATTTTAAAGCTTTTTAAGTCATTTGTGATAATATATATATATATATATATATATATATACATACATATTCTATATTATTTTAAAAGGGAGTTTATGCCCAAGTTCTACTATATAATAAATATAATATATAATATTAAAAAACTTCCTTTTAAAAGTCCCACAAGTATAATATATAATATTCAAGATTGGAAAAAAGTCTCAATCTTGAATATTATATATTATATTTGGGCCTAAACTCTCTTTTATAATATAGTAGAATAGAAATACGTGCGACTTTGTGCAACTTTAATTTTGTTGTTGAAAAGTGATTTTTGAGAAATGAAATTGAATGGGAAAAGCTAAGGAACAAATTTGTGTTTACATGTCTCTCTTTCTAAAGTGTTGTATTATTGTATACACTATACACTAAAAATAATTAATGAATGATAAATTCTGTATTTATTATTAATCTTATTTAGCAACATAAAATAATAATTTTGTTAGCTACCAGAGATAGATAAAATTTGTTAACTTATTTTTTACTAGAGTTTTCAAATTTGTATTTTGGGAATAAAGAATTTTTCAAAATAGATTTAACATATACTCTTCGATGAATAGATTTATCCATCACAAAGTTGAAATAGTCCAATCAGTTAACTTCAGTAAAAAATACGATGCTCAAAGTTACACCTCAATTGACCATTAATTACCACGACTCATTAAATTTTGGTATAGCATTTGATGATATCGTTATCATACAAATTTATTGCATGATCTATAAATTTCTAAACTGTCAATCTTTTTGATAAAGTGATACATATATAATAATATGAGTAAATCCACATTACTTACATTTTGACACTTATAAATCATTTTTATTTATAACAGTTGGGTCCAAATAGGAAATACAAATGATAAATCTTATTATACAAAAATATACGTGGAAATTAAGGATTTATTCAGAGACCCTTGACAAAAAAATTAAATAAACAAAATAAAAGAGTTAGAAAAATCATGTCTACCATGTAAAATTCTTGTGTTATGCCTTATAAATTAAACCATCATTTTTCTCTTATTTCGATGTTATCAGATTTGTCTAAGGTGCTATATACATTCGACCTTCTTCAAAAGTTTATCAACTTAGTTCAATATTATCAGATTCGTTTAAGATATGATATACATCTAATTTTCTTTAAAAATTTGTCAATTTATAAGTCTTATCATTAATCGATCTGCTCTCCGTCATAAACATCACATGAGTACCTTAAGTTCCATTATTACAACCTAATTGAATTAATTAAAAAATAGATAGTGATACTAATAATTGTAATAGTAGTGACAAAAAAGCTTAATCCACTTGGCCTAAGATCCCAAATTGTTACAATAAGAATAATGTTGTAAACACAAATTATGTCTGTTAGACATTAAAATATTAGGATCTAAGGTAAAATTCTAGACAAAATTGATTAAATTAAGTATAATTTTTGTCACGATTATGTGCATGCACAATATAATTAAGGGATTCCCTTAATTTGACCTAAGCCCAATAATAAAAGCTAATGAACATTTAATTAATGAGGAAAATGACAAAAAAGAGCAACATAGGGAAAATAGATTAGGGACAAAAGCTAATTAGCACAGTTCAAAGTCATCGACATGTGAATAATTGTTGCATTATACTAATATCTATTTTAATACTTACTTTTATTTAATCAGAAGAATAAAAAAATGTAAAGTTAATGAGTTTCTACTATAATCTTATTTCAGTTTACAATGATAATTAGATTTATGATTAAATATTTATAAAAACTTTAATGGAATTTTTAATACATATATAAAATAATAGCAAAAATTACCGAGTTCCCAAAAATCCATCGTTTTCTAATTTTTAATACTTCTATTTAGTAAAATGAATTATTATAAAACTTTATTACTTACAGAATATTTAGCAATGAATTAACAGGAAAAAAAAAAGAGTTTCCTTTTTTTGCAGTGAGATTTTTTTTATTTTAGGCATTTATTATCTAAATTCTTTATATATAGTACTTTTAATCCGAATTTGTCCCGCTTCATATTAAGAGATTTCTGATGAAACTCAAAATCGAAATCTCTCCCTTGAATAAATATTACTAGTGCTAGTCATTTAATACACATAAAAAGTTCTAGTAATTCTTTTATCTTCTTGCAAACTTGTGTTTCTTTTTTTTTTTACTATAAAATACATTATTATTATTATTATTATTATTATTTTAAAAACAGCATAGGATACCTCTTACATGTTTGGTTTTGTGTGTTGTACTATAAGCCTTCATGTCTACCTTTTTTATATGACATGACAATTATCTTAATTTTCTGTCTTCTGTTATTTTTTTCCTTTTTCCAAAATTTCTCCATAAAGTTGACCAAATTAAGTAATTGAGTCCTTTTGCAAAAATAGATAAACCAAAAATATAGTGAAAAGAGAAAAAAAAGTTGATTTATGGTAAAGGAATTGTTTCATTGTAAGTTCTGGGTGTACTAGCTAAGTCTTGAAGAGGTAATTGAAAAGAAAAAAAAAATTATTTATAAAGGGTTGAATATTTTGTGGAAAATTGTATTTTTGGCTCAAACTAATAATATTACTTTTTGTTAAGAATTTTTTAAATTGTTTTAAAATTATTGATATCAAAGTAAATGGTTTACCAATACAGTGTGGAGTAATGATGTAAGGTGGCGGAGCCAGAGGGTGTCCAGAAATAACATGATAAAAGCTCTTTTCAAAAAGTAGAATACACGAGCATTACCTCATTCCAAGGAGGTGAAACCACTGGGTTACAACAACTTATTGTGTTAAGGATGTCTAAAATATGTTATTTAATCATTTTGTTTATCATTTTATTTGTATATACGATATTTTTTTCGACGAAGGGTGTCCAAAGCCATACCACTGCACAACTTAATACCTTTTACATGTCTACATGTTGATTTGCTATTTTTACATGTAATTTTGAAGACTCATGCATAATTTAACTGTAAATACTCAATTCAGAGGCGTATCCAGAATTTTGAGATGATGGGTGCACTGTTATAAAAAGGTTGATCTATGATATAAATTTGATCGGTTCGACATTTAGATTCTTACTACTGAAAATCGTTAAATTTTAAAATTATAACACCAATTACTACTTAAAGAAGTGTTATCTAATTTTAGAAAGAAAAATAAGACAAGATAAATATAAAATTCAAATTTCTAACCTCGCGGAGAGAGGTGCACTCAGTCATATTCGCATTATGTGATACTTTAAATGTGGGTTTACACATCTATATTTTAATTATTTTTTAAAAATATAACACTATTATATATGATCTCAAAAGGGAACCATGGGTTCACGTGAATCCGGTGACCCCTTAGATATGCCTCTGACTCAATTGATATGGATGACACAAAATTAAAAAATAAAGAAAAGCATTTTTTTTTATATATATATACATTGAATAATTCCAAATTTGTACTCCTTGTGAGGATGACACAGATTCAAAATACTATACACTTCTGTTTCTTTTATATTGGAAAAAAGTACATATTCAACAGCAAAGAGGCAATAATTTGTTGGCATAAAAAGAACAAATACGAAAAAGATTTTATCGATTCTTTAAATTAAATTAAGCATGCACAACTACTTAAAATTTTGAGTAACTTTTAATGTTAAAAGTAGTGTCTTTTTATATTATTTTTTTGTACTATAAATATTCTTAATTACATAAACAAGAAATGGTTTATTCGACTTGAAATAAAATAAATTAGCTTATTTTAGGATATCGTGCGCAATAGGTATATTATTTTATGACAAAGCCAAAAAGTAAAATAAAAATATATAACGCAATATAAAAATTATTTACACAATATATTTTTCTGATAAAGCATGATCAATATTTTATAACTCCGCTTCTACGTTTATTTGACTAGTTATAATTTAGGTTATCAAGGAATTTATTTGTTGAGAGCCAATTGTTAAATTTTATTTATTATTTTCCAACTTTCTTATATAGACTCTAAATGTACAATTTATTTTTTAAAATAGATAAATTAATATGTGATACAGACAATTTTTCAAAAAATAAATAAATTAAAACTAGTGGATATTTCTGATCCTAATTTCATGGATTAAATAACAAAATATAACTAGGTCTAATTTTTTAAAATGAAAACATAAAAGTTACAGGAGGAAGAAGACGATTTTTTCTAAATTTACATACATAATAAATTCTGAATTTTAAGACAGAACAACAAGTTGGTTCAATATAAATGATTTATACATTAAAGTAAATTTTCTTAATACAATACAATATTCAAATTAAATTATTAGATTTTGTTGTACCTGTAAACATAAATATAAATTATTATTATTATTGCTACATCTTGTAAAAGTTAAAGCTTAAATCTGACAAAGATGTAAAGCTGAAATCCAGAAAATATATAAGCATGCCACTAAAATACAGGGACTAAAAGATAAAATATTTCCACCTTAGTGAAAAAATAGAAAGAATATTCTTAGATTTTTTTTATATCTGCAAATTAATTAGTACTTTTTTTTTTTCATTCTTGAAATATATAGCCCTTTAGAATATAAAAAGCAATGTGTCAATTCAAAATATGTAGAAAGTAGACTGTCCTTTTTTCTTTTCACAAACATTCCCAAATTTAAAAGATTTGAAAGAATAATGAAAAAAATCAAATTGTTTGAATTAATAGTTAATAGTATTTACAAGTCAACATGTGTAAAGATGTTTGAGTTGGTGCAACAAATAATATTTCATAAAAAAGGTCCGCGATTAATTTTTCTTGTCAACTCTTCTCAATCGATCTCGGTGCATTGTACTTATTTAGTGTAATTTACATTTCTTATGTGGTTTATAAGTTACTACACATAAGTAAATTTACGCAACTTATATAAAAAAAAATAGTGATTGTCAATTTTTCTAAGATTTTAAAAAGGGAAATATTTGCATGTCTAAAAGATATTTAATTAAAAGTAATGTTGATTTTCAAATTAGTGGGGTTATTAACATTTACCAAATACTCCACTTCCTTTGTCTTGTTTATATGACAATGTTAGTATTTTTTAAAAATAAATTATTTTTGTTATGAGTATGATTATTATAGTTTTTTTAAAAATAAAGTAAACATTTTCAAATTAACAAAGGAAAAAAAAACTTGAATTTCAAATTTTGTACATAGGAATGGTGGGGCAGGTATCTTCCTCTTTTTTCCAAGTCAAATCAAGAAGATTTCATTTCCCTAATGTTTCAATAAATTATTCATAACAGAATGAAAATAAAATAATAAACTTTTAGTGGGTGTTTTTTTCCCTACCAAATCATAGAATATATAGTACTAAAGCTAGTTTTGCAGAAAAAAAATCAATTGTCCCTCTGAATACTATGAAATTTGAAGAAATTTGGAAAATTTTTTTTATCAAATTTTAAATCAAGTGATATTGATTTAAAAAACTATTCTAAAACTTTGTCGATTTAACGACTGCAAATTATATTTATTTCAAATTCTGAATTTTAAATTTATGAATATTAGACATTAACTTTTTCTCTTCTTCTTTCTTTTTTGCTATTGTAATTTTAAATAGATTATTTACACTTAATTTCTTAATAAAAAAAAATAAAATGTGAGTCAAACTTACTAAATTCAACTGAATCGATAGCTTTATCGATAAATTTACCCCTGAGCCTCATGAGAATTTGTGAGCTGCCAAATCGGTTACATTTAATGAATTAATCATATGAGATTTTATGAAATTAATTGAACAACTAACCACTTCAATCATCGAGATATAGTACACCTATAATCACAACTTGTTTATAATGGTAATTGAGCTCCTTTTTGTACAACACATGAGTAGCTAAACTAATGGTTATGCTACTTTTTCTTTTATATTTATCTATTCAAAATGTATTGATAGGTTCAATTAATCAAGATCCGCTAGTTAGGTAAAACTTATTAAATGGAAAAACACTTTTTATATATATTAGGAGTTTCGTTATTTCTAGGTTCATCAAAAATAACATTTTTATCTTTACAAGGTAGAGATAAGACTGCTTACCTACCACACCCTTTCAGACTCATTTGCGGAATTATCTTTAGGTATATTATTGTTGTTGAAATTAAAATGTGTTTTCTTATTAGAGGTAAACGTATCTTACCTATTTGGTTATATATCATTGTGATACCCCATCTTAAGATTAGAAATTCCACATTGACAAAACACAGGATATATGTTAGGTATATAAGTAAGCAGTTCTTATCAACTAGTGACATATTTTAAAGCCGTGCAGGCATAGGCCCAGAGCAGATTACTAGCGGGTTGAGTCGTTACAATCACTTTGAGACTATCTTTGAAAAATAATCATTGTCATGGAATTTAAATCTCACAAGTGAAACTCCATGACAATATCCTAGAGGTTTAGATATAAAATTTGAAGCTGCGACTATTTTTTTTCATTACAAGGACTAAAAAGTGGTTATTTGTAAATTTTAGACATACCTATAAAAATAATGCTCACCTTAAGAAATTTGAACCTTCATAGTAGTAATTATTGTTCAATTACAAAAATTCAAAAATGGATATTTG
Source organism: Solanum acaule (assembly GCA_036250505.1). NCBI lineage: Eukaryota > Viridiplantae > Streptophyta > Magnoliopsida > Solanales > Solanaceae > Solanum > Solanum acaule. Next base: position 6,715 of record JAJOOR010009919.1, read on the forward strand.
TGATTTGTATTCAAATTTTCTTGTACCTTCATTGCCAACTCAAATAATTGCTAATCATCATGTAACATCTACATTAACAAGCTGTGAAAATGCAGGTATATATCATAAGCATAATTAAAAGCCTAGTTAAATTGGTATAATAAGTGATTTGTGCAATCATAATAGCCATATATTATGGTACACTGACAAAATTGTTTTGTTCACAGCATTTTTGGTACAAAATTTTATAATGAATGACTAAGCAATGGAACTAGATGCCTCTAGTGAAATGAAGGATGGATAGTATTATGTTTTGGTTTTGATTATTTCAAGTTTAAAATTTACTGATTCGACTGATTCAGATTTGTGTTGTTTAAAACTTTTAAAGATGAAATCACTTTATACCATGAGTTTATATTGAAGTTGAGATTTTTAATCAAGATAAGTGATTTTCAACTATTCACCACACGTACTCCTATATAGAAAATTGTGTTATTTTTTTGTTTAAACCATTTGATGTTAGAAATTCACTAATTCAACTAATTAGGATTCACATCCTTTGAAACATGAAAACACTCTTTGTCATGAGTGTCAATTCATTCTTTTAACTTTTAAGTCTTGAAATCTGAATATAAAGTCTCTCAATCGTCTTACCACACCATGTATAGAAAATAGTGTTACAATCAATAGAAAAGAAACAAAAATAAGTTCATACGTTGGTTTGAAATAAATTATGATTTTTTTTGCACGATAACGGAAGGATTTTATTTAATGATAATAATAGGTTTATCCATACAAAAGAGGAACTAATCTAAACGATGTAGTTCCATAGCATCTCTTTCAAGTACGAAAGATACAAATGAAGGAGATGCATCAAAAACATAAAGTTGTACATTATAGATATTCAGATCCTTAGATTTCCTTCTGTATACTGCAAGTAGGTCCGCTACTATATTAGCCTCCTTTGATATGTGATCCAACGTTGATTCCTCCATCTGTTTTAGCAAAGACATGTGTGTGAATATTTTTATTTAGATTATTGAGTAATACCTGAGAATTTGTTTCCACCTTTAAAAGAATAAAATTTAATATGGTTATGATTTAGGTTGATATACAAGAATGACTTTGAAAGATGGTTCTTAACTTTTGTCTTCACTTTTTTAATAGACAACTTAAAATCTAACAAGTTTTGACTTTTGATCTTAAAAGTTTATTCGTGGAACAAACGAGGGTCAAAAATCACAATCACCTCTTATTAAAGTCAGTTAATGTAATATGTATCAATAATGGCTGCTTCGAGTTAGGGTCGCATGAATTTTTCGAAAACGAGTATCTGTACATATCACACGAAACTTTTTTTTCAATTCGATGATTAATGTAAGCCTTTATTTACACATTCCACGAAATAAAACACTATGTTAATTGAGGAGCCCAATCTAAGAGACCGGCATAAGACCGGCGCACCATAGAATTTGTAGGTCTGTCCATATGTCACATTTGTTTAGCTTTTGTGTTACTTTTTTTAAATTTTAAAATCATAAAAAATTAAGTCCAAGAATATGGATCATAAACTCTAGATTTAATTTTTAATCGAGGTAAAATATACTAGGTAATTTCTTTTTTTAATATTCAAATCTAGATGGATAAAATTATTTTGTATCTACATGAAATTAATCGAGGTATGTGTAATCGTACTCGAACACTATAGGCTTGTTTGGTTCAGAAAATTAATTTTGAAATTAATTTCAGAATTAATTTATTCCATGTTAGATTGGAATAAAATCACGAAAGAACTTATCCTGAAATTGACATGTTATTTTTATCTCACATTAAAGATGGAATAACATTCTAAAGTAACTAATCTTAAAGATAATTAGTCTTGAAATACCTTATTCCCAAACTAAATGAGCCCTATAATCATAAAAATCACAAGAATTATTTGTAGTGTATGAATGGAAAGTGAGAAAAAATACTCGCAAAAGTGTAATTGGTTCACAATTGCACCCCCTCATCCCTTGCCAGCTCCACTGTAATTGGTCCACAATTTCCTTTTAAAATTATTTATTGTTCAAAATTTAGTGTCTCGATTAATTTAAATTTATTTTGATTAAAGTTATTCAGTACGTTTCTAGTATAATTGTGTGATATTCAAACCCGAGAAATTCACAATGTAATATTCATTAAAACAAAAACATTTTCTAGCAAGAGTTGCTCTACTTTCAAGCAATTCGAAGCTTTTCAGTTTTGACTAAGAGCAAAAGTATCACAACTACTCTATCGAGTGAGATAAAATTATCGTATGAAAAAATTTCACTCCCAACTAATCAAATAAGGCGCTCAATAAAAATTGAAAAGATTTTAACCATTTCATCATCATCTCATTCGCTTTAGTCAGTAATTGAATTCCAAATTTAATTTTTATGCATGTTAAATAACTTTTTTAACAAATAATATTACGTATATAATTTGAATCAAAACTATTAAATTATTAAACAAATAATAATAATAATAGTATTAAATTTGAAGACTACGTCCGCTCCAGTGTGGGGATAATGGACATAACTTTCACTTTTACCTTTTCCATTACTAACCACCCCACCTTACCCCCCTCTCTCTACTCCACCTATAGAAATATATAGATACATATATATATACACAAAAATTATGTTCGTAAAGTTGTATAGAGAGACAACCACCCTCCCTCCCCTCCCCCCCCCCCTCCCACCACCTTCCCAACCAAACAATCAATTGATCACATATTTAGAATTCTGATTAAAACGTTTAAAATATGATAAAGTAAACATATGAAGAAGTTAAGGGGGTTCAACGTCTTCTTAAAAAAGATAATTTTAGTCATATTTAAACATTATAATTTTTCACTAAAGTGAATTTAGATAAACCTCATCGATCCTATCTGACTCCGTCCATGCTATCAACATCAATTTGTTGTGGCACCATCTTTGTTGAGTTAATTTATTAGCCTCCTTCTATTGATGAAGTAAAATAATAAAAATGTTATAGACAAATTAATTTGTTTTGCCTGCTGGTTGTGGTATAAACCCCACAGTTCTATATATCTACTGTTGGCCACCTCAGTTAACCATATGTCCATAATATATACACTTTTTATTTACCATTCCAAAAAAATTCATGTTTTTTATGTGTAATTATTTAGTATATTTATCAGCCACCATGCATTTTACCTCGATCTTGTAAACACTCCAGATTTGAATCAGGAAGTCTCCTCATTCCTCCCCCCTCCCCAATCCTACGTCACTTTCGAAATTTACGTGAGTTCAGTAATTTTTATCGAGTTATTTATATATGCATTATATGTGTTTCTATTAACTGTATTATCAGACTTGACATAAAATTTAAGAAAACAAAAGTTTTTTCAAATTTGTGATTTAAAAACACGCTTAGATCATTTGTGTGATTATTAATCATTTTATTAGAGATAAAAGATGAAATTTTAAAGTTAAATTGTTTCTAATTATGAAACTATGACATTCTTTAGGGATAAACTAAGAAAGAAAATGTGTCACATAAATTGAGTCGGACAAAGTTTATATACTCTCTCCATCCAAAATATTTGTCGTATTTTGTTTCACAATATGAATTTTTATTAGTATTTAAGAATGTTTTCTTTACTTTTTATTAATATGAGAAAGAATTGGTATTTATAATAGTTTTCGATTTATATTTTGTTTTAATTTTGATTATTGAAGTTATTTAATCAAATTCAATTCCAAAATAAAATAAAACGGACTCTCAAGAAGTACAATACATCCAATTATTACCATAGTATTTATAATTTAACATCAACGTTAAAATTTATAAAGTTCAAATTCTAAATACGAACGGACCATAACTCTCTTTTTCTTTTGAGTCTAACTATATGTACCCAACTTCCCCACTTCCACTTTTCGAAACCCACACCACACCACCTCCCAACTCCAAAATCTCTTTCAAAAAAAAAAGTTGAAAACTCTTCAACAAAAAAAAAACTCATAATCCGTGACGTTTGATTAAGAATTTCACTATGGCACAGAAGCATTTACATGAACTTCTACAAGAAGATCAAGAGCCATTTCAACTTAAACATTACATCGCCGATAGGCGTTGTCAGCTCAATAGAAATCCTTCCAAATATTCATTACAAACCGTAAAGAAACAAAAATCGATTTCTTCTCCAAGTAATACTAGTACATTATTATGCAAACACGCTTGTTTTTTCTCATCGATTCGAAAAAATTCAGATGGAAATGGTTCAGAGAGATTATCACCAATCAATTTCCCGATATCAACAAAAAGTCCAGTGAGGAAGGTGTTTTTACATATACCTGCTTCAACTTCCTCATTGCTCCTCGAAGCAGCAATGAGGATTCAGAAGCAGCAAAATCGACCCAAATTGAAGAAAACCCAGATGGGTTTTGGTTTATTTGGGTCGATTTTGAAGAAATTTATGAATAAGAAACGCGAAGTCAACAATGGAATTGGGATGAAGAAAAATGAAATTGTGGCGGAATTGACAAGTGCGTCTTGTTCATGTAATCATAGTCGGCTTAGTAGTGCGGGTTGGTCGGAGAGTAATGAAGAAAAATCGATGGATTTCGAAACTTCTAGTAGTTGCAGGTCGGAAAATGAAGAAGTTGAGAACATTGAGTTTGGTATTTGTGAGAAAAAATATTCTTCGAGTCCGATAAGCCCTTTTCGATTTTCTCTTCAGAAATGCCCGTCGTCGACTGGTTGCCGGACGCCGGATTTTTCATCGCCGGCAGCATCTCCAGTTCGCCACAAAAGAGAGGTTTGTCGTTTTTTGTCTCTGTTTTGTCAGTATAAAATATTATTCCCATCAACTTTTATTAAGAGCATCCGAGGCTCGGATTTAAGCTCTGGATATTAAATCGACTTCGTTAGATTTTACACTGATATGAGCTTTTCTAACGTTACTTCAGGTTTAGTTGAATCTCCAAACAAATATCGAATAGAAGTAAAATGGGTTAAATTACATAATTTGTTTTTTCGGAAACCTATTTCTCCTATATTAATTGAATTTTCTACCATTTAATTTTTTGCTAATTTATGTGTATATTTATTTTTCCTATTATAGGAGTAAATTCATATGCTTATAAAAAAAATCAATTTTTCTACTTATACACTGGATAATTTGATGTACAAAGCATTTCGAATCAGCAAGAGTTGAAAAAAAATGTCATTTTAAGGGATGTGATGCATATAGTCTTTATGTCATCGTATCACGACTAGTAATTTGTTATATCATGGTAAAAAAAATTAGGTGCAACTTTCTTCTAAATAAATTGTAATTTTTTTTACTATTTAATATTGTTAATTAATATAACTATTTTTATTTTTAGTGTATTTTTTAATAATTTTTTTTGTCTGAAAATGAATCTTGTGAGTTTGACCTGGTTTTTACCTGTCGGCAAAAGGATCTTGTTGGTCTGATACGGTGGCCGGAGTGTCGATGGTAAATGACAAAAATGCCCATTGAATATTTTGTCGTTTTAATAATCAAACAAATGTATTAGGGGAGAATTTTGTCATTTTATTTTATATGGCTAGAAATTTTCTTATTTGTTTTGATTATTGGACCTTTTTTTTCACGCTTCTGCCACCAAAATCATTTTTTAATTGGACGAAATTATTTATTTTTAAAAAAAAGACACAAATTTTCATAAAAGAACAAAATAAAATATTTTGTTTTTGTCTTTTGGATCTAATTGATAATATCATAATCTCAACATCACTCTTTCCCATATTCCTTCCATACCAATTTATATTGGCATGTAGCGGTAGTGTTTGACTGAACATAGAGTTTAAAAAATTACGTTTAAAAATAAATTATAGATATTTGTGTGATTTTAAATTATTATTTATAGGTAATTGACTCGTCAAAAATGTTCTTGATGGACCTTAATTCCGTCGAGAATCCTTTAACAAGAATTCACATTATATTTATTTTGGGACAGACTATAAAGAAAAATATGACATATAAATCAGGAGCGAAAGAGTATTATCGTTGACAAATTCTAGAGTATATATAGAATAAACATTAGCAATCAACTTCATATAAGTCATGTCCTAATAATTAAACATTCCATCAAATAATTAAACCACTATACTATATTTTCTTGAAATTATGTAGCTTATTATATATGATTGTATTTAATAATTTATTTATTTATTTTTGTGTGTGTTTAGGACAAAGAAAACTATGAAGGTTTGGCAAATATTGAACAAGAAGAAGATGAAAAAGAACAATGCAGCCCGGTTTCCGTCTTGGATCCTCCGTTTGATGACGATGGACATGAATGTGAATACGAGTACGAGGATGAGGATGAAGATGAGGAAGATGATGATTGTGGTATCGAGTGCAACTATGCACTCGTACAGAGTACGTAAATCCTTTCCTCGAACTTATTTTGAATATTAATGTGCGATATATGAGTAATATGTGATAAATACGAACTTGGTAAGTAAGGATTCATATCGTTGATGCTTTCTTGTTTGAGACTCACACATAATTATTGTGATAAATGATTAAAATTAGGTAAATTAAATATTAAGTAATATAAGTACATGCCATAGATGTTCCAATAATAGATAGTTCCTAATATATTGAATATAATAAATTTAAGTAGTTTGTAATATATCATTTGTTGTGAAGTCATTTTCAATTTAAGGATATGTTTGGTTGGATTTTAATATTAAATAATTGTAAGGTCATAACCAACTTAATTATGCTGATTTTGATATATTTTGATGTGGGATCCATAAAAAGTTTCTATCTTTATAAAAACAATTTGTTTGTGTGTGTTGTACACCATCAGATCATAATAAGTAAATCTCTATGGAAAAAAACACTAATCAGAGTAATAAGTGTTTAGTGGACACAGTCTTATTAGCTATACCAGTTACGCTAAAACTTTTCTTCGTAACATGATAAAAATAATGACTAGCATATATAGTGCGATTCGATTTTTTTTTACAGTGTCAGTGTATACCTTCAATCTTTTATTTAATTGCATGATGACCCTACATTTAGTCCATGTGGGGTTTATTCACTTAATTGATATTGCTTGTCCTTACTTTCAATTTATCGAACTTTGAGAAGAAATTAATATTTATCTGTTCTTATTTGCTTGTTCACTTTTGAATTGACACACATATTAAGAAAATAATTAATGACATAGTGAGTTTATCATTTATCTCTATTAATTATGAAGTGGATGAAAAGTTCTACATTTTTCAAAGTAATTAGTCATTTAATTGAGGGTATAATAGGTAAAAAAAATTATCCTTTCTTGATTTGTCAAAATGAACAAGTAATTAGGAACAACTATAAAATGAAAAGTGGACAAGTAATTAGGGACAGAGAGAGTATCAAACTTCTTGAATTTCAAATATATTTGCTAATTTTGGGCTCTGCTTTGTTCAGTGTTTTTTTTTTCAGACTGCTATGATTCAGAGAAACATATTAATTAAATGATAAAGGGTACATTTAGTAGGGTCATTTATGTTGTTTTCTAGAATTCCCTCTTTACCATTTGTTCATAGTTGAAAATCACATTAATAGTTGTATAATAAATATAAGATCCCTTTTTCTGCTGTTTTTTAGACAGTAACAATAAATACAAAGTCAAAAGGGACAGAGATGTCTAAAAATCACATTTAAGTAAAAATTGTTACTTTCATTTGTACCTATATTGCTCAAACTTTTCAAAAATATTGCCGCATTCGTGTTGGATTTTTCAAGAATGCCCTGAAAGATTCGACACGCACATGTCGATATTTTTGAAGAGTCAGAGCAACAGAGTAAGCAGAGATTCTTACTATGTTTGGTTGCTCATTGTATTAGTAGGGCTCTTTAAGTTGTATTCTAGCAACATACAAAGGAGTAGATGTTATTACTTTCATTTGCAGCTATGCAGCTTGGACTTTTCAAAGATGTTGTTAAACGTGTCGGATCCTCTAGAAATGCACTGTTTCAGGAGGATTTGGCACGCACTAGTCGACATTTTTGAAGAGTCAGAGCAACACAGATTGTTACTTTGTTTGGTTGCTCACTACATTATTTAATGGAAGAGGAAAAATAGCTTTTGTTTATAGTTGCAATTGGATTTTCACTTGAAAATGAGTGAAACTTATGTTGATTGTGTTGCATTGCTAACAGGAGCACAACAACAACTTCTATCCAAGCTTCGTAGGTTCGAGAAGCTAGCAGAGTTGGATCCTATTGAGCTTGAGAAACTAATGCTCGAGGAAGAAGAAGAAGGCAACGATGATCTAGAATATGATAATGATTCATTGTTATCATACAGAGACCGTGATTTTGAGACGTTTGCAAGTGAAGTGACAATCCCTTTCGACATGAAAAAGCTAGTCTCAGACCTTATATCCGAGGAGAAAACCGAGACTAACAACTCAAACAATAGGGAAGAAGAAGTTGTCTTTGGAAGAGTATGCAAGAGGTTAGACTCATGGCAACATGTTAGATCAGACACCATTGACATGATGATCGAATCGGACTTTAAAACCGAGCTTGATGACTGGAAAAAGTTTCATGAACAAAGGGAAGAAGCTGCATTGGAAGTTGAAGTTTCAATCTATAGGTTGTTAGTAGAAGAATTAGCAGAGGAGATAGTGCATTTTGGTGGACATCATGGTAATTTCAATAAAGTTTTGGCCTAAGCGTTTCTCCGCGAATCCAGATTAGTCAGAGTGTCAATGTCGGTTCTGGACACCGGATTGGGAAACCATAAAAGAACACATAGAGATCTCCTTTGTATTTTAATCTATCATAGTCTAACTTATTGTACTATGACTTAGGCTATAGTTTGTAGTGCAACCCAAAGAGTTTTTTGGGGTGTTAGACAATAGTATTTAGTAGCAAAAATTACTTATCATGTACATGTGAGGGGGGAAGGTAAATTCTATCTTACTTCATGAGACTAAAAAGTATAGCCCTCAATTTTCTTACTAGAGGAAATAATCTTTGTATCAAGACTTTGCTTCTTTACATGTGATCACTCTTCATTATGGTATATTTTAATTCAATCTATGGGTATTTGTCCAAGTCTCGACGAACAGAGTTATGTAAGCTTATGCTAGTGAAAGGAACCAAGTAATCGGTCGAATAGTTAAAGTACAAATAAGTTATGCAAAACTTATACTAGCGTGTGGTAACAAGTAACTAACAGAATAGTTAAGGTACATGCAAGTTGGTCAACAAGTAGCTGATAGAATATTCGAGGTGCACGAAAGTTGTTCAACGAGTAATCATTGGAATAGTCTAGGTGCATATAAGTTGTTCAGTAAGTAATCGACACGATGTGCACACGAACAACTCAATAAGTACTAATCGGTAAAATGGCCGAGGTGTTCACACATTGTTCAACAAATATTCAAGGTAATTGACAAAATAATCGAGGTTCACACAAACTGGTCTAGATACTACTTTTATCACAAAGAAAAAGGAAAGTTGAGTTTATTGAACTTAATTAGTCTTTGGAAAGGAAATCATGTCACTTTCACTTGGCACCAAATATTGACCTTTAGTGAACTTTCCCTATAAAAAGTGCTGGCTGATGTCAAATTGATGCCATTTCATAGAAACTTGGAACTTAAAAAGAAAATTCCTCCATAATAGAATCAAAGTCAATTCTTTGATAAGATTTTAAGAAAAGAATATGATTCTAGTCCTATAGCACAAGATAAAATCAACTAAAGTAGATTTTTTTGTTTCCACTTAATGTTCAGTATTTATATCAAAGTCTGATCAATTCTAATTCGCATATTGCAACGCCGATTCATGGGGGCGACATATGTTTTCAACAAGATTTTTTTTATACCTATATCTCACATCAGAGACATTAGTTAAGGATGGAGAAATTTCAACTATTTCACCGTAACTCAGGTTTGATAACTAATAAGGAATAATCTTTTTACAACCTTTTAACCTTATCCACTCTATCTTTATATAAATACTTTCTAGCTACCACTAAAGCAAACAACCAAAACCAACCAAAAATATTCTCACAATTATTAGTTAGCTTACTTTACATAATGAAATAGACTAAAGAATTTCATAGTGAATTATATTGTATAGTTATGAATTGCAAAAATGTTAAAAGTGATAATGGGACCTAATCCAACTAATGACTCATAATTGTTATAGCAAAAGTTAGAGAATAATAATACTTCATTTATTTTTGTACTATAGATTATAGATGTGTCACATTTAAAAAAGAAGTGGTTGTTGCCCCTATAATTACCCTTTAGAAGTAAAGAATATAAAAAAAGGTATGTACATTAAAATCATAGGATATAAGAATAGATGCTTCTTGTTGTTTTGCACCTTTTAAATTTTGTTTCTTACTTTTGTTATTTTATTTTAACTTTTTGCTCAAAAGAGAATAATATATTATATAAAGCAAAGAGGAATATAAAGTTCAGAATAAAATTTTATTTGTGCTTTATGTTATGGATAATAATGATAGTGTTAGTACTAAATTGCCCAATCTATCAAGAATCAATAATGGATATAAATAGTTATAATGAGTTTTAAAAAAATAAATAGAGGGGTGTGTTTGGTAGGGAGGAAATTGTTTTTTAGAAAATATTATTCAGTTCTCATGTTTGCTGGTTAATGTTTGAAATTTCTTTTCTTCAAAAAATTAATTTTATTTAAAAACGAGGAAAATAATTTTCTTGATAGGAGTAAGAAAAACAAATTTCATAATAGGTATTAGACGTTCATTGTCTCCTTTCCTGTTCCAACACCCGACCCCTCACCCTTACCCTCCCACCGCCTCTCTCCAACCCGTATCGTATTTGTCTAAATTACATATAAATATTTTAAAATATTCTTTTTAACCGTCAAACACCGGAAAGTAAATAAATAATGGGTTTTCGGAAAATATTTTCGGGGGAAAATGTTTTTCTTTAATCAAACACACACTAAATCTCAGTTATTTTAAGTATATTTAGGTTATATATTTCTATATTTCTTATATATATTGAACGATATATATACTCCATTTAAGTCGATAAATGTGTCGATAGCAATATTGATGGAGATAGTAAATTAGTAATAATTAAAGATAATTTATTATGCGCTCAAACTGATTCAAACATTGCGACTATTAAATAAAGAACAAGCTTAGTCTCAAATTGGACAAACATATCTAGGACTGATCTCAACTTATATATATCTAAACAATTAAGATTTTTAAAATATTACTCATAATAAAATAATTAGTAGGAAACTTTTATTGCATGCTTAACTTTGAAAGTAGCAATATTTATTTGCTTAAAAAATTACCTATTTTTTAAACCATAGTCCAGACAAATAAGCTTTGACAATAAATAGTGACTAACATGCTCCAACAACCGGCAAAATTACAAAGTTCAACTAATTATTTCCTTTGTTCTAATTCATATGAATTTATTTGATTTGATATGTAATTTAACAAAGAAATAATTTTTTTTAAAAAAAGATCGTAATATAAACAAGCATGTGTGGCTATAAATTATGTCAATTAATAAGATAAAATAATTTTTTTAAAAGTTAAATGAATACTAAATATGAAAATGAAACTGACTAAAAAATATGTTCCATAAATGGAGATAGAGAATAAAAATTTTAAATAAGTATTATTCTAATAAAAATAAGTTCTCAGATTAATTAATATGTATCTCACTCTTATCATCACTGATCTATTATTTATTTTTTTCTCTAGTTTTTATTTATTTAGTTTTTTCTGTAATTAGGAATGAAGGCCCACCAATAAGATAACAGAGATGTTGATCTATCATTAGTTCTTGTTATTTTTGGAAAATTATATGAAAATGCATAGTAATATTGGGATAATGAAGGAGGAGCACGAGATTTTATCGGATGCTTATATCAAATCAATTCGTTTTATTATTGTTAAATGATTTAATAAAGTAAAAATATACGAATTAATTACAATTAAATAATAAAATTGTATGAGTAAATATATATATAAATAATCGATGCAAATATATTTTAATTTATCGAATAAGTTAGAGATCACAAAAAAGAACAAAAAGATATTACAAATGTTCATGCATGACTGGGTTTAATTTTCATATATTATATGAAAGAAGTAAAATAATGAATTAATTATATAGTAATTAATGACTAAAGAGAAAAAAAATATACATGGATAATGATGGAGAAGTATCTGGTTACCACTAAATGTTTTTATTATGAAAATAGCTTAAATGACTAAAATCAGAACAAAATGGAGTAATATAGATTCTCCTCTTTTACTTTGTTTATCATATTAAAATTAAAAATATGTTAAATATATCAAAATATTTTTTAATTTTACGATTTTAAATATGTCAGGTAGAAAATTGTGATTAAAAAATTACTAAAAAGAGAAAGACATTTTTAAAACAAATTAAAAATAAAAGTAAGACAAACAAATTGAAACTTGAAAAATATATATATGGCTCGCACATCAAATATTTTGCAGTTCACAATCAATTGGTATTATTTTTTCAACAAATATTTTTAAAAATAAATCGAAAAATTAATAAGTTTTGTTTTCCATTAGGTGTCTAGAACTTGTAGTGGAGTCCCAATTAAAATCAGATTGCACATTGTAAGGTTCATTCGATAGTGACAATACTAACAAAAGTTTATTTATACTCAAGGTTCGAACTTGATACCTCTAATTAAGAATAAAACAATCTTATTACCGCAGTATAATTCTAATGAAAAAATTAATAAGTGGTGGCCATAATATTTCTCTATATATATACTTACATATTAATTATTATTTGATGAAAAGGGAGATCATGACAAAAATTGTCGATCATTAAGATAAGTCTATATGCCTCATGATGAACTTTTGGAAGAAAGGATAAGAGTTAATTAACATGTGTATGGTTAAGAAGAAATATTCTAGCAAACTTTGACACGATACTACAATAATTCCAACTTGTGATTAATTGTGGAAAAAAAATAGAGTCTGATTCAGAATTTTAAATTTATAGATTTTAATTATTATTAATTATTTATTTATTAAATTTAAAATATATTATTTATATATATTCAATGAACTTTTTAAAACAAATTCAATGTTTGGATCAAAGGACCAAACTCTATTGAATTCATAGCTTTCTAATTATGGCTCCACCTTTGAAAAGGATATTGAATTAAGAACAATATTTAGAAATAGTGGTATTTTGAGCCTTATAAATTGACATTCATAGCGATGGTTTAACTTATTATCAAATGTATAAATAATTTAGTTTAAAAACATTCTCAATACAATGTGTTGATTCGTTCTCTATTAGCATATGTATCGATTCGTAATGTATTTGTGTATCTATTAGCTTTATATTAAATAAAATTCAAACTCTCGCTATGTATTATATTTTTTAAAAAAAAATTGTTATTTAAGATAAATACAAACATATATTTGCTCTATGTGGATGAGAAATCAATTCCAATATTTAACAAGTCAATATACTAAATTCCCAAAAAGAACATTTGGGAGCATCTACTTTTTCTATTTTAATTTACGTGTGACGAAGATAACTAGCTTAACACATCAAAACAATGAAAAAGGGATTAATACTTCAATCAAAGGAGCAATCGGTTAGTTCATCAAACTCCGACCTAGCACCGATTATCACACATTCTTGGCTAGGTTCGAAAGAATATCCCATGCCCAACTTTAGATCATGAATATCAAAATTTCGTATCAAGTTAAATATCAACATAATACAAAGTACTGAGTGCAAATGAATCTGAAACAATAATATTCTCTCCATCTGCTTTAGTGTACATAAAATTTGCCTTGTCTTAGAGTTGTTTGAATACTAGAACATCTCAATGGGGATGTCACTCCGATTCATTCATGTTTTAACGAATAGTTGAGATATGAAATTTGCAATAATATAACAATTTAGATAGTTAGGCGTGTTAATTAACCATTAACTCTGGAATTTTCCAAGTTTCACAAGTAAAATTTATCGACCTGAAATCTTACATTAGTCAAGAAACTAAATCCACGAATTCCTCATGTTGTGTCACGAACAAAATTTATAATACATATATTTAGCCTTTAGATTACATTATCATCTAGCTCAAAGCTACGAATATAATGTAAACTTGATCAAATTCACCTAACATATTGAGTTTAGCTTTTTATAAAACTTTTCAATTAAAAAATATGCCACTCCTTCTCTTTAATCCGTACTTGAACATTTATATAATGCCAGTAGGTATAGTGTCATATCTATCTGGTTGCAGAATTATAAAGTACAACAGTGCATGCTTGAAATTAAACAGCTGTTAAATTCAATGCTCTCTGTGCCTATGCTTTTTATTTTAAAAAAAAAAACAAAAAACTTTGTTTGTGTCTTATCAAATTAATTAATGTGATAGATAGTTCATAGAAGCATAATTGTCTCAAAGAGATTGTAAGAAGAAATTTATGGCGTTTGGCCAGAGTTAAATTTCGAAAAATATGTTAATATATATTTATTTATGAAATTTTTAAAATTCGACTTTGAGGTTGAATTTTGGTTTTTTTTCGAAATATTTGTTTGGTCATAAAAATTATTTGCTTTTCTATGGCGATACCCAAAATTCTTTATTCATTTTTTCATAAATTTTTCTTTTTTAAATTTAGTCTAGATTTATTATATAAAATAATCCAATTTGAATTATATTTCATTGCAAAAAATATGATCAAATATAACTCCAATTTTGTATGTTTTTTTAAAAAGTGATTTATTTTTATTTTTATTTTTATGGTAAAACGCCCACCGAAAAATACCAAAAACTATTTTTCATTGCATTTTACTCACAAATTTAAAAATAATTAATATTCATAGCCAAACATAAATATCACTTTTCAATTCAAAAATAAGAAGCAATTTTTTAAAAAACTTATAATTTTCAATAGATAACAGGAGAGCTTAATTAATTAAATGTGGATAAATGGACCAGCTAATCATCACTTGCTAAAAAGGATTAACTATTAATTCAGCCGTCCAAAAAGGATATTATTATAGCTCGATAAAGAAGCGGAATCAAAATTTAGAATTTATAGGTTTTGAACTTGTTATCAAACTCATAGTTATCATAGTTGTTAGATTGATAATTAAATATTTGTACATATTTAACAAAAATTCTAACACAAATTATAATCTAAACAAAAGATACTAGATTCGTTTGAATCCGTAACTAATACTCTTTTGAAAATTTGTCTCCTTAATGTCATTAATCTTAATACTAAGAAACTAAATATTTTAGTAAATCAAATATTAGACTTCTTTTACATTTAACCAATTAAAAACTCGTGTTCTAATTTTGAGAATGTCAAAAAATTGATGATAAGAAATGTTTCTCTCTTTTAAAAAAAACTCTACGCAACATAAATTTCAATTGGTCGATCAATTTGAATAACAAAATATTTTATAAAAAAGTTAATATATAGACATATATTCAAAAATCTGTAGACACGCAATACCATATATATATGTCAGTGAAATAAATATGTGATTGATTCATTTAATTTGGTCGTGAGAAGAAAGAAAATAGCGTCGACAAGATCATAAATATAAAATTTTGTACGTATGTACGTTATTCTTTTTCCGTTTATTTTTACTTATATTATATCTTCCGGGGAGAATCTAGAAAATTTACATAATTTTCTTAGATAAAAAATGAAACTATATAGATAAGAGATGTTTTATTAAAAAAATTATTTACATATATAGATTTTTGAATTTTTTAAACATAAGATTAGTGATCGGTTCAGTAGTTGTGGATTTCAATATTTAAGTCAAAGTTTCAAGTTCAAATCAGAAGTATAATATTTTTATTTTATAAATTCTTTTAGCCCCTTTAATGAAAATCTTATATCCGATATTGCTTATCCAATATTTTAAAAATAATAATATTCACTTTTGACATATCTCTTTTCATGTTTTATCTTTAATATTAATTATTTATTATTTAAATGATTTTTTAAAATCAAAGATTAAACATTAATTAATAATTATTGCGCTAAAATATTTATATTAATTATTATTATTATTATTTTAAAAATGTGCAAAATCTAAAGTGAACAACTAAAACTGAACAGCGAGGGTCGATTATATATTGTTTAATTTGATGTATATATACAAAAAAAAA
Organism: Solanum acaule; assembly: GCA_036250505.1. Taxonomy (NCBI): domain Eukaryota; kingdom Viridiplantae; phylum Streptophyta; class Magnoliopsida; order Solanales; family Solanaceae; genus Solanum; species Solanum acaule. The sequence continues at coordinate 22,904 of JAJOOR010009919.1, forward strand.
TTGGATGTTTTCCTAGGTTGACAACCTCAATTAATACCCAATTATGATTGATGATAAACAAATTGCCTCCTTTATTTTATTTTAACTTCTAAGTAAGAGCTCAGAATGGGTGGCCATACTACATTATCACACCGTTATTTCAATGAACTTAAAATTGTAAGTATTATATAAAAATATTAGTAGATTCAATGTATTTAAATTGGTTATTAATAATGAAGAGATACTTATATATAAATTATTAATTACAGTAGAAAGTTGTTTTTGCATATTCAAACAATTTTATCCATGTAATATAATATAATATGTATTCTTATTCCATTTTCTATTAAAATTTCATATATTCATATATATGATTTACTCGATATTTGATATTAATACTAGAATTCAATTGAATTAGAATTCACGTATTATAAGATTCATTTTTGAAACAGGATATTTTTAATTCTGATCAAGGTCTCGAATCCTACACTCCTGATTGTTAAAGGTAAATAAATTATAACTATTCTACCGTAATTCATGTTCGTATCGAGATTTGGTAGTATACCATGACCAAATTTAATATTATATATGAAACATAAGAACGGGTACGCCACTCCGTTCATGCACTAACGGTAAAATTCGTGATTGTTAATTCAAAATAAATAATATTCTCAAATTTTAATAATATATGGGGTCAATTAAAATATTTATGTCTGGATTGCATTAATTAGCCAACGTTATAATTTTATTTAAAATGATAGATGGGTCTGTATTTTTTATTTATTTTTATTTATTGGCATGTTATTGTTGGAGAAAACATAAATTAAAGAGTTCCTATTTATGGCCACAATTGTCATTTCCAACGAGTTTCTAATATCGTATACTTTCTTCATTTAAAAATAAGTGATGTTTAAATTTTATTTTTTAAGAAAATAAGTGACTTTAAAATTTTAAGAAGGAATCAATTTAATTCTTCAAAAATATTTATCCTTCAAGAATATTATTTAAATCTTAAAATGCTTTCAAGTAAAGTTAACTCCATAGACATTTAATATATATATTCGCGATGGACTAAATAACAAAAATCAGCTAGTTATAAAAAAAAATTAAAAAATGGGTGATAGATAAAATATGTATCTAAACAATAGATAATTCACGATTTATCCTATTTAACTATGAATCGACGATAAAATATTAAAAAATCTTGTTAACTACAAGATTTTAACAATAAATTAGCGATAAATTTTATAACTATTTTTATTTTTCATATAGGATAGCTTCTTATGTCCAAATGTTATCATACCATAATCTTCAACTTTGTCATCACATGGCCTCTGTTTTTTTATTTCTATTTTCCTAATTTTGGACTGGTATTTGGATTGCACAAAATATATGGTGAAATAATTAGGTAAAGCCAAATATTCAGTCAAATATAAAACAAAATTACATGATTTTGATTGTCTACTTTGGAAAAATTCCAAAACTTCTTCTCTAGCCATCTACCCACCTCATGACTACATGAAATGAACCTTCATTTAACAAATATCTAATTAATTAATCGACATAAAATAAAATAAAAATAAAAATAAAGATAACAAAAAAATTTTCAAAAAAAAATTGATAGTTTGAAAAAATACACATAAAATGGGGTTGTAGAGACTTGAAGAGATGTATATCACAATAATTTCGGTCTATCTAATATTTTTCCATCATTTAGGTTCCGAACTTTATTGAAATCAATTAAAGGAAAATAATTGTAACTATGTATTTACGATACATAGTTATAATTTCAGAAAATTATGTAGCAAATTAATTTACATTAGTTATAATTTACATTTTGAATTAAGTAGCAAATTAATAAGGGAAAAAGGACAAATATACCCCGAACTATCGTAAATAGTATGCAGATATCCTCCGTCATACTTTTGGGACATTGGTGCATCTGCCGTCCAAAAACTAGAGCATATATGCCCTTCACTCTAACGGAGGACTAAATAGGGACACGTGACACAATCTTATCCATCGATCTAATATTTAATAAATGTCGGGTCGATAGAAAAGATTATGACATGTGTATGTCAGTTAGTATAAAGGGTATATATGCTCTAGTTTTTGGACGGCAGGGGCACCAATTGTCCCAAAAGTATGACGGAGGGTATCTGCATACCATTTACAATAGTTTGGAGGTATATTTATCCTTTTCCCTAATTAATAATACATACACGCGTTGATACAGGTCTTTCACGCGCTTTAATGGATATGATATGTATTGATACAACTAATTAATATACGACATATACCATCTGATACAACTAATATCCTTCGTCTGAATACAACTTTTTTACTGATACAACTAATACTCCTAATACAATAATTGTATCTATGTTTTATATATACGCAAATTATATATACATTTCGTAACTACGCTCTAAACTAAGACCAGCCCAATTGTATGGATTTACTGATCCAAAGCAGATTAGCCCAAAAGTAGTGATATTAAGAAGACTAATTGAATGGGCCCAAATAGAAACTGGCCCAAATTTGAACATATTTATACACTTGGTAACCAATTTTCATCCGCTACTAAAAATCACTATTTTTCCATTTGAAATTTTCTACCGAAAAATATTCAGTGGATATCATCACAAATATTTTGATTGAATTAGTGAGAAAAAAAACAGTTGTGTTTTCATACGGAAAAATTAGGAAGTTTTCCAGTATTTCGGTGAGAATTTATTTTCCACGATATGTTTTCCAAGTGTTGGGTGACAAAATTATGTTTTATAACACAAATTTCTCAGTGATCACGGAGAAAAAAAGTCTTTCTTTCTAGAAGTGATCCTACTATTTATGTGATATTAGCTTTTTCAAACTATTTAACTTAATGAACCATCTTTGGAATTTGATTACACAGCTTTTTTGCTAAAGTTTAATTTTAAAACAACTAAAATTACAAAAAAAAAAATGATGAATTTTGGTTAGGCTTTAAATAGTGATCCTTAAAAAAGGGAATTTATAATCATGAATTATGGTTACACAACTTCAAGATACTTGATTGATTTAGCCCAAATAAGAATGGACTAGGATAAAAAATGCAAAATGGGCTCAAGAGAGTATATTCCTAAACCCAATTTGGCTTTACATTATTGGAAGTAATTGAATGACCCTTTTGAGTATTGGAATGAAAAAATGTTATTTTTCCTTTAATCAGATATATCGTGTTTGAGTTTTGTAAATAATATTTTTCAAGGGAACGTTCAAATTCCGAATGTTGAAGGCATAAGAAATAAAAAAGTAAATATTACTTCATCCTTAGTTAAAAGTCTTGGGTACGAGTTTTGAAAAAGTAATCTCCTTTGGTATGAAGTTCGATCTCTACCCTTAAAGTGAGACTTCTAGCTAGGGGTGGAATAATAACTTTTTATAAAGAAGATCCAAAATATAATAAAGTAAATAGACAAAGAATGGTAGATGATTCAACATCTAATAACTTTTTATACGTAATGTAATTTTACGTTAAATTAAGAGGTTTCGTATAACTTTTATTGAGTTTCCTAGCTTTGCCCTCTTCTTCTTTTTTGACATAAATACAAATTAATTGAATTTCAAAACGAATAGGACTAGAGCATCATGTGAAATAACAAAAGGGATTGCTTTTTACTAGGCACCTCTTTTACATACTTTTATTAAGCAGACTGAGATTATTGAACTTGAAAGCCAAGTTTACCTTAGAATAATGGGGAAAATGCACAAGTACCCCCCAGCCTATGTCCAAAATCCCAGAGACACACCTAACCTTTACTAAGGTCCTATTACCCCCCAAACTTATTTTATATATAATTTTCTACCCCTTTTCGGCCTACGTGGCACTATCTTGTGGGCCCGGTGCGTGTTGACTATTTTTTCAAGGATAGTGCCACGTAGGTCGAAAAGGGGTAGGAAATTATATATAAAATAAGTTTAGGGAGGTAATAGGACCTTAGTAAAGGTTAAGTGTGTCTCAGGGATTTCGGGCATAGGCTGGGGAGGTACTTATGCATTTTCCCTAGAATAATCAATAAGTACTAGTTTTGAAGACACTTGGAGAACTTAAAATGAAGTCATTCCTGTCTCCGTTCATATTTACTTGTTCAAAATCAATTTGACATATCTTTTAAAAAGTAGTACTAAATAAAATAATAATTTTATCATACTATCCCTAATTATAATTTTCTTTGTCTCAATTTATGTGACATCATTTAATTTGAAATAAAATATAAGAAGAAAAGAAAGACTCTTTATAGAATTTATTGAAAATATACGTAAACTGGTCTGAACACCACATACGACTATGTTTGGAAGTCTTGTTTTTGTTGACTTTAGAGCAATTATAGTACCGTTGGAGTATAAGATAAAATAAATATGTTGGCTGTTTTTCTTTTCAAATCCCCAAATACTATACAAATTGGCACCATGTTATAGTTGGTATCAGTTTTGTCTACTCCAACGGTTATATTCCTCCCTATTTTCTCCTCCTTCTTCTAAGAACATTAACGTAGTCCGCGTAATCTCATAACTCAAATTTGAAAAAAGTAATGTGTATACAGACTTATCGCTATCTCGTAAAAGATAAAAAATAATTGAGTTCATCATGCTCATAATATGCTCCACTTTTGATGTTTACAATAAAAGATATTGCGGAATCAACTTTCCTATCCTATAAAGATTGGACTTGATTTGCATGCATCTTATTCTTTCTTAATCTCACTAATGAGATTAGACTATTTTTCCTATACTCAACTTGTAAAATTTCACTAAATTTATCATTATCGTAATTAAATCACGTTTGGTGTGAGGAAGTAGTTGAACACTATTTCCTTTTTTTCTTGTTATAAACAAAAACTCCTCAAATGTCAACATTGTAAAGCTCTAGGTTTCTCCTTACAACTATTAAATTAAAATTAACTCATAAAATACATTAATTATTTTGCCATATAGTATTATCTAAGTTTATTCAAACACGTCACATAGAATAAAGTTGGTCAATTTTTTAAAAGATAGGGTTAAAATCCCTATTAAAGATATAGTATATTGCAAGTAATCAATTTAGCTTTTACTTTTCTTTTTTTTTTAGGTAAAGTTGTTAGCTTTTATAGCTAAAGTTAGACTTCTTTATTTTTTTTATCATAGCTTTAATTCCCAATGGAATCTAATACTAAGTTTTACTCTTTTCTAGAGACCCCTCTTATACTACTAACTTTAATGCATTTGATAATTTTGTAATATAAAGTATTTTATTCGTTAGAGGGAAATTTTTCAGCACGAATTCAAATTAGCTAGATAGAAAAGTAATCCTCCTAACGCGGGATAGAATACACAAAGATGGGTCCAGAGGTAGAGATGGACCACAAATGAATAGTATATTAGCATGATAGTCTTTGAGAACATTCGATAAAATTAGAACGTTACAAAGAATATATGTGCATGATAAATACCTTTTATTCTTGCTCGGTATTTTAAGTGTTTGATATGTACTCTCTTTCATTTTATATGACATCGTTTTTTCCATCCACTTTGAAAAGAGTTATACCTTTTTATATGTGTTTCCACGAGGTCAAGAGAGGATAGCATATACACAGATAAGGTAGAGAGACGGTTTTTGATAAACCATTAGATCGAGACGAAAATAGAATAGAAAAAAACATAATACAAGTCTCAAGACAAGAGTTAATAACAAAACAAATACTACAATCGAACAAGACGAAACTAACAAATATCAACAAAATCAAAGAACAAAAAACTACATGCATAGCAACATGCTTTTTATAGTCAAAACATATTTTGCTTCATTTCCACAAATACAAAATAACTTTATTAAAAAAAACACTTAAAAGTAAGCCAACAATAAGGAAGAATCAAAACTTCCTTTCATTCTTAAACTTTGTGCCGAATCAAACTAAATCACATAAATACAAGACAATTCGATTGTTAACTTTTCTTCACATAATTCAATTTCAACCAAACTAAACGATACATCAAAAAATACAGAGATATAAAAGAAGAGAATAATTGAACAAAAGAATCCACAGCTTGAGAGAAGACCTGTTTTAGTTACAAACATGTTTACAAGGGTATTTCCCTTTTAACACCTAAAATTAGATCATCATCCTTCAAAAGCCTAAAAATGAACAGAGAACGACATAAAGCGCGAAAATAAGAAGAAAGAATACACCGCACCAAACGCGAAAACAACCATATAATAAATAGAAATTTCGATTATCGATCTTAAATATATCACACAAGCCTAATTAGTCGTCACTGATGAGCTTTTTAAAGGTGATTTATCTTTCAACGAATCGTTTCTACGCTCTTGCTCAGCTCCTCCAACTTCTTCATCCTCATTTTCTCGCTTTCGCCCACCAGCTAATACACATACGATGAAACATTACGATCAGACACAGAAAAACGTTCTAAATGTACTCACGCGAATAAAATAATTTGAAAACGAGAACATCAATGAATTTGTATTCACCTCCATCAATCTTGTTATAAGTTGTACTTTTTCCTTGTGTTTTTCGTTGAAGGCCTCGAGAGCTTCTTTGTATTCTCTCTCCTGTAGTCACAGATTGAAATGGCACAATCAAGAATCTTGTATATCAGTATAAGTACTAAATCCCATCTCGCCGGTTAAGTAAATCCAGATGAATTCAATATATTAATGTCTATGTTGCTCAACTCTTCAAAATCACCACGTATGTGTCGGATCCTCCAAAACCTATGCATTTTTTAAGCATACTACATGGGTGTAAAAACATTTTTGGAAGTTCCGAACAACATAGATTGATAGATCTACCATCTAGAAGAATTATTACCCAGCCAACATGACCCCCATGCCAATGAAAAAGATCTTTAAACAATAAATAGAGAGTTCAAAACACAAGAAAAGGACAAAAATACATCGAACGGGCTATGTAGACGAAAAACACAAAGTGAATTAATGCCATCGACTAACCCTTAGTTGGTAAAGTCACCTAATAACTAAAGCAAGTTGGATGTAGTAGCAAGCACAAGTCGAGCTAACTACTAACACGACAAAAGGACAAAAGGACAGAAGTACATCGTACAGGCTATGTAGATGAAAAATGTTCAGTGAATCAACGACATCCACCCAACCCTTAGTTAGCAAATCACCAGATACCTAAGCTAATTGGAAGTAGCAAGTATTAGACGAGGTGAGTACAAATTGGCATGGATCGGTCTGTTATAGGAAAAAGACAACTCCTAGACTATATATTATAATGAAGCAGAAAATGGTGAGGGTAAAGTCAAGAATGTAGTGGCAAATAATATGTTCTATACCTTCTTCTGGCAAGTCTGGCCCAGGGGTTTTAACTCCTTGTTGACAATATCAATCCTCTTTCGGACAGTTGAAACTTCTTTCTTCATTGGATCTCCTAATGCTTCTAGTTCCTGATAAAATTTAGTTTGAACTTCATGAGTTTTATATATATAGACTGTGAAGAAACTTGATCTGAAGTAAATTACCCTTCACAACAGTTCAAATTTACCCAAATTTACAACATATTGTACCAATAATTCGGAAACGTACAGACCACCCTCCCTAGACCCCCCACACTTGTTGTATTACACCGAGTATGTTGTTGTATAAACTGGCAAATCTTGACCTTTCCACAATAACAAGAACTACCCTTATCAACAGTACACATTTCCAAAATTTATACACATTCTTGTACCAATGTTAACTGGCAAAATATAGTTACAAAACCAGATTTATGCAGACAACCATAATTTTATAGAAGGGAATTAGATAGATCAGAGTTCTTTTAGAGCTCCTTCTTTCCCTAAAATGCTCAAAAATAAGAGAAACCCCAGAAAGGAAAAGGAAAAAAGCAAAGACAGAACTGTATGATAAATTTTCACTTATAAATTCAAGAATGAAGAGAAAATCAAACCCCATACTAAGAAGACATGAAAACACCAGTCTTTAATCTTCAAATATGCACAAACCCAACCAAAATCCAAACTTCAAGGACAAATTTCCAACTCAATATTCAAAAATGAAGAGAAAATCAAACCCCATACTTATTAAAAAAAAAAAAAAAAAAAGCCAAACTTCAATCTTCACCCCACCAAAATCCAAACTTTAAGAGCAAACTTCCAGTTCAAAATCCAAGAAAAGCAAACCCCAGAACACACCAATTTTTAATCTTCAAGTATGCAGAAAACCCCCCCCCAAAAAAAAATTCCAACTTTAAGGCAAAATTCCCAGCTCAAAATTCAAGAATGAAGAGAAAATTGTAATCTTTTTATAGTCAAAAACAGTAAACAAACCTCATAACAAGCTATTTCAAGTTCTTGAGCTTAAAAATCAACCCCCCCCCCCCCCTACACACACAAACACCAATCTTTAATCTTCAAATACACCCCACAAAAAAATTCCAACTTTAAGGCAATGAACAGAAAGTTGTAAGCTTTGTTTGTCCAAAAAAAAAAAATTGTAAACAAACCTCATAATACTAACAAGTCTAAAGCTAATTACAGCTTCTTGAGCTAAAATCTCAAACCCCATACTTAAAAAAACAATCTTTAATCTAAAACATACAGAAAATCCCACCATAAAATCTCAACCTTTTACACTAAATTTCAAGAAGTTTAAATGTTTTTTTTTTGTCAAAAAAAGTAAACAAACCTCATAGTACTAACAACTCTAAAGCTAATTATAGTTCTTGAGCTAAAAAATCAAAACCCCATGCTTAAAAAAATAATCTTTTAATCTAAAATATACAGAAAATCCACCAAAAATCTCAACTTTTTACACTAAAATTCAAGAAGCTTAAATGTTTTTTTGTCAAAAACAGTAAACAAACCTCATAATAATAACAACTCTAAAGCTAATTACAGTTCTTGAGCTAAAAAAAATCAAAACCCCATACTTTAAAAAAACAATCTTTAATTAAAAAAAAATACAAAAAATCCAAACTTTATCACTAAAATTCAAGAAAATGTAAACAAACCTCACGAATAATAGCCAAACGTCTAGTTTCCTCTTCAATACGACCCAACTGAGCTTGAACTTTCTCCTTAACTTCAAGTTTCTTTTTTTCAATCTCTTCTTCCTTAGCTTTAAAAGTTGAAAGTGCAGATTTTGACATTTCTTCATCTTCTTTACTTAAATTACCATTAAAACTCAAACTCCCTGAAATCTGACCAGCTTGCATCAGTGTCTGCAGCTGTTGTTGATTCTGCATTTTTTTTCTTATTTTTTTTTTCACTAAGAAAGAAAACAAAGAAGAAAACCCTTGTTCTTGTTTGAATTCTTTCTTTTTAATCCTTTTTTTTTTTTCTTTAGCTTTTGCTTTTTTGGTATGATGGAAATGGAATGGACCCTTCTTTTTCTTTTCACTTTTTTTTGGGTTCTAACTGTTACAAGGTGCTTATGGTATGGTACAATATACAGAGAGGGGGTGGGGAGTGGGTGGGGGGGGGGGGGCAAGGGGCATGGACAGGCCTTATTGTTTAAAGTTATATTGACAGCACATCTAATCATTTTTTCAAAAAAAAAA
>JAJOOR010009920.1:0-14955 GCA_036250505.1 Solanum acaule
GGGTCCTTCAGTGAGAAGATAGTTAGGGAGTTTTATGCTTCCTACGCCCCCACCCTCTGAGGATTCATTGACAGACGGTCCAATCCCGCCCCCCAGCCTCCACTCACGGCTACACTAGTGCATGGGTTTTCAGTTGACATATCTGAGACCACTCTCCAAAAGGTCCTCCACGGTCCAGGCCACACTCTGCCAATCAATACGGCCGAGTTCGACTATCGCATGGACATCATTTTGAGTGGGGTATTTTAGAGGAATGCCGAATAAAGGGAGTCTCTTTTGCACTAGTTAGCCTCTCATCGTGCTACAGATGGAGAGTGCGATGAGTTGGTCCACATCCTAAGCTTGGGTATCAAGAAGGCCACCCTGACATTTGCTGCCAAATTCTTCTGGTTGTTGGTGCAGAACCGTGTGTCCCCTACTCAGGCAGATAATATGCTATCATAGGATCGAGCAGTTATGGTTGCAGCCTTCGTTGCTGAGTTGGAGGTCGACTTTGCCCGATTGCTGATTGTGGAAATACATGAGAGGGCCTTCAAGACCACCACCACCTTACTTTTCCCATATGTCATCTTTCAGCTTTGTAGGGATGCTGGAGTACTAGTTTGGCACTGTGACCAGTTCCTTTAGGCGACCAAGACCCTAGATATCGGCCTGATTTCAGATGAGGCCAATGTAGCTACACCTCGTAGGGAGCCGCAGGTTGAGGTGCCACCATTTGGAGCGGATCTTGTAGCAGATGTGTACCAGATGCAGAGTGATGATCCTGCCCCTCCAGCCACTATATATGATGCCCCGGCTTCCCCATCTCCAGCCGCCAGTAAGACCCCTAGCTCCTCTAGAGCTACTCCCTCCTCAGGGTTTATTGGCATGCCTCTAGCTAGTGTCCAGAAGCTAGAGGTCCAAAGGGCCACTCTACTCCAGCATGTGAATCCATGGATGCAACTCTTGATAGTGGAGTCTGAGGCGCGGATTGAGCAAATGATGGACCGTAAGGTTCAAGCCGTTCACCAGCCTTTGGATGCATTTGAGTGTGCATCTTAGAGAGGCTGACCCCCACCGTTGATGTTTCCACTTTCCAAGGGGAGTTAGCTAGGCTCCGGGCTAACCTTTATGCCATCCTAGATCCACCAGAGAGTGAGCCTGAGTCCGCCCCTACGACACCGGTTTATGATACAGTGTTGAGTGCCCTATTCGAAGATGGTATGCCACCGCTAGATTCTTCTCGTACTTATGGGAAACGCTCACGCTATAGTCTTACTTCTGCTGAAACTGAGTCTGGGAGAGCTAGCAAGAGGGAGCACTAGCAGACTGAGGAGGCCTGGAGGGCATCCATAGTTGACGAGGAGATGCGACAGCAACGGGCTAGGGAGATAGGTGTTGGTGCCTCTAGCAGTGTGAGCACTACTGATGGTGCAGTGAGAGTAGATGATCTCACTACTGAGGGTGCTGAGATGGTAGATGGGAACGCTACTGATGGCGTTCCACGTGTTGATCCAACGGTCTTCGGGAAACCGGACCTACCCACTTGTTGAGTGGTCTTCGGCGCATATGCGCCACAGGTTTGCTTCACCTTATCCTTTGCTTTGTATTTATTTGTGCATTGGGGACAATCACACTTTATTTTGTTGGGGATGGGGTAAATGGATTATGAGTGATAGGGTGAATTTTGAGTAAACCCAACTTATAATCCTCTCGTGGGGTTTTTTTCCTATGTTCTTTTCCCCTAAGAGACTGTTTTAATTTCTATTGAACTGGCATGTTTAGGAATGTATGTGTAGGAGTAAGTAGAAAAATGAAAGCATGATGGCATGACAAGAATGAAAAAAATTATCTCTGTCCAAAAATGTTGAATTATGCTAGCTCTATAGTCTTGATGAGTTGAATGTGTTGGATCTCAATGTGACATGATAAGAGCCGATTTGACCTCATGACTTAAGCTAAAACTTGAACTGGGTAATCTGATAATCTGATACTAAAACAATATGCCAAAAGTTTGTGAGAAAAGTTGAATGTTCAAACATTTTGTGCCAATCTAGAACTTGCCTTGTTGGTCCTGCTAAGATGATCTAGGGTAGAAGTTGGGAAGTGATCATAGGCCCTTGTTCAAATTAGTCCACTCAAGCCTAAAATAATCCGACCAAATGAAATCAATGTTCCTTTTTATCCAAATATTTGATCCTTAAATAGACCATTTCCTTTGATTCACCTAACTCACCTTCCCTTAAAATATTGTCTTGGCCCCGGTCCCTCCTTGGACATGTGCGCCTTGACTTAGGCCAAAACCCTAAGTTGAAGGTGTCTAAGTCAAAAGTTACCTTGATCTTGTCCCTGCTTTGACATCAGATATTGTGCACCTCAACTAATGCAAAATCCATAATTTGAGGGTGGCTTTGATAAAGGAAACCAAAAGAAAAAAAAAAGTATGAAAAGAGTGTGGTGTTGAAAAGAGAAGAAGAAAAGATAGAAGAGGGTGTGACTTTGTGCAAAAGAAGCAAAAAGATGATAAATAAAAGTTCTGAAAAAAAATTAAGAAAAATAAAGTGAAAGAAAAAGAAGAAAGTGAAAAATAAGAGACACAAAGTCAAAAGTCACATCCATGTTGAAAAGAGTTCAGGGAAATAAAATAAAATGAAAGGATGTCATAAATAGGTTGAGACAAGAGGTAAAAAGCCAATGTAACATCAAGGAGGACATAAAGTAATTAAAAAGTACCCAAATGTACCACACCTAACCCTGAGCCTACGTTACAAGCTAAGAAAGTCCTATAGTGATCCTAGCAACTAGGTTAGAGTCTAAGCAGTGAAAATAAGGACAAGCCTATGGTATTGAGCACTAACTGTACTTAAAATCACTTATGAGCATGAGTATTGAATGAATCCTAAAACTCAAAATTCATAGCTTCTGTGTGAAAAGGATTTCGTTGGAAGGGAGGGCAGTAGTTACATTGTCTGAAAGTTGGTACCTCTGTAATTGTGAAAAAGTGTATGTTGTGGTGTCTATTGGTCGATCTTTGTCATATCTTAATCCGCATGATTTATCTTGTTGAGACTAATAAAAAGGATTTGCACTAAGAAGATGGAATGGGTTGAAATAGCCATGTGATTGTTGAGTCTGTATATCTGCTTCTACGCAAGTGTCGTTTAGAGTTTAGTGCCTCGCTTGAGGACAAACAACGAGTTTAAGTTGAGGGTGTTGATATACCGTGAGTTTACGGAAGTTTCGATACATTTCACGTAAGACTTGTATGTATCTAGGTCCATATTATAGTAGGAATTAATGTTTTTGTGGTATATTTGGAGGAAATAGGCTTGGACGTGGAAATGTGAGATGACAGATGAATATCTGCAGAAAAAGCAACCTACAGAAGTGACCTATAGACCGTAGGTCTAGTTACGGTCCGTAGATGGGTGGCGTAGATGGAGCATCAGGATGTATGACCAAGTGTGGAACTACGGATGCAAGTGACAGATCGTAGGTCGACCCACGGGCCATCCTACACATCTGTCGAATGATGAAGAGAAGTAGAAGTTCCAGTGCCTGATGAAATTCCTAAGTATGGAGCCACGGAAGACAACCAACGGACCGTAGGTCAATGGTCCATTCTGCACGTCCGTCGATTGTATCTGAGAGTGAAGGTTCCAGCCTCTGCAAGAAAAATTCTAAGTGTTGACCAACTGATGGGACCTACAGACCATAGGTTGGACCACGGTCCGTAGGTTGAAGTCATCGATCGAAGCCGCGTCCAGAAAATTTATTTCCTTATTTTGTTTCGTTTTTGTTTTGGACATGTTTTTCTATAAATAGGGTACGTAAACCTCATTTTTGGGGGTTAGATTTGCTTACTTTTAGTTCTTGATATTATCTTGGGAATTAACTTGCAAACTTTAGTAATTTGATTTCCGAATTTCGGTTTATGAGATTTTTTCTCCGAATTTCAATTGGAGATTACAGGTTTCTTCTACTCTAACCGTAAGTTCATGGATTCTCTTTACAAAAATATGAATTGTGTTTTTTCAAGCATGAATAACTAAATCCACAATTAGGGTTGTGGGAACCATGAGCAATTAACAATGTATGAATAATAACTAAGTAAATCTTGAATAGTGTTGATGCATACATTGGTAATTCTTTCACTTAGAAGTTTTTTTAACGAGTGCACGCCTTAGAACTCGCCTTGTTGCTACTTGCCAGACCAAGGAGGTAGTTAATAAGAAAATAATTATCAACAGAGATTTGGTGTGAGACTATCTAATAGTCTAATATCAATTGGTGCGAGGGTGAAAACTAATACATTCATTGATGTGATGTCTAATCTGAAGTAAAGGTAAGGGCTAGTAAATTATACACAAGTAGCCGGACCAAGGTGCGGAGTGAAATTCCCTATTTAGAGGACCAATCACTTAGGGATACATATCTTACCAACCTTGCATGTAAAACACTGGGAAATGATTACTATTATTAGGATTACCGAGTTAAGAGCTTATGGGGAACACATACACCCTAGTTTCTCTCTCTCATTGATAACAACAAAGTTCGAATCTTGCTAATTTGTTACTTAACAACAATCAGTTATTTGTTTCATAACCCCCCCCCCTTTACTTACTTGTCTCTGAAATAAGTTGACTAAACGAATATAATAGTGAGTTAAGTTTAATTCTAAACCATATTCCTCATGGGATCGACCCCAACCTACAAGTTGGGCTCTTTATTTGACAACGATTGCTTATACTTCTTTAGGGAGGTATAATTTGAGCGTATCATCCATCAAAGTAGATCTAGAATCAACGAAGGCTAAAACATGGTGAGGTGAAAGAATATTGAGTCGAACTAACCGTCCAGCCAACGACAAATCCTTAAAAGCAAAGGTCTCTCCTCCACCTTCAGAAAGGCTAAGCTACCCATACTAGGTTTCTTTCAACTCAAAACATCCACTACCACGTTTGCCTTACCCTGATGACAGAGAATGGCAATGTCATAGTCATTCAAATATTCCAACCCTCCACGCAGCCTCATGTTTAGATTCGGCTCAAAGAAGAGATGATTAAGGATATGATGATTAGTAAACATCTCACAATTCACACCATAGAGATAATTCCTCGGTAACTTCAAAATGAAGACCACTGCCGCTAACTCTAAATCATGAGTATGATAGTTCTTATCATGTACCTTTGTCTTCCTAGAAGCATAGGCTATCACTCTCACCTTTTGCATCAATAAATCAACTAGACCAACACCCAAAGCATCAAAGAATACCACAAATGCCATACCCTCCTCAAGTTGTGCAAAAATAGGTGTTGAGGTCAATAACTCTATAAGCTTTTGAAAGCTCGCCTTACACTCATCAGTCCATAGAAATATCATAGTCTTCTGAGTCAACATAGTTAACAGAGTTACGATGGAAGAGAAACTTTGAACAAACCAATTATAATATCCCTCTAACCCTATGAACCTCCAAATTTTGTTAGGATAAGTAGGTCTCACCCAATAAATAACTTCTACAACCTTGATCGAACCAACAATAATACATTTCTTAGTCATCACATGATCCAATAAGGCAATGGACTCAACCCACAACTCGCACTTGGAGAATTTTTGACACAACTTCTCCTTTCTTAATGAAGTACCGTCCCCAAGTGACAAACATTATCAGGCTTATTCTTGGAATAAACCCAGATATCATCAATAGACACAATTACAAAGAAATCTAAATAAGGTTGAAATACCTGATTCATCAACTCCATAAAAGTGGTTGGGGCATTAGTTAACCCAAAGAACATGATCACAAACTTATAATTCTGATAACTTGTCTCGAAAGCAGTCTTCGTGATATCAGAATCTCGAAATCTCAACTAATGGTAATCCCAACCTCAAGTCAATCACAAAGTCAATATCATGGTCAAAAGAAATACATGGTAAGTCTATAGAAAACACATCCATGAACTCTCTCACTACCCTCGTGGCCTCTAAATAGGATGGAAGCATAGTAAGATCACGAACATGGGCCAAATAAGAAAAGCATCATTTCTCTATCATACGATATGCATGAAGAAAATATATCACTCTCTTCAGATATAAAATTAGAGCACCCTTCCACACTAATCAAGATAAACAAGGGTAAGCTAAGGTCATAGTCTTTGCATAACAATCTAAGATCGCATGATAGGAATATAACCAAGTCATACACAATATCACATCAAAATCAAGCATATCAAGTAAAATCAAGTTTGCCAAGTGTCACTATAAGAAAATGTCACTGCACACCCCTTGTACACCCGATTTACCACTAAGGAATTGCCTACCGGGATAGAGACACTAATAAGAACGGAAAAGGGCTAACACACATGAGCAATACCTGTAAAAGATAAGAAGAAACATAAGAATAAGTTGACCCAAGATCAAATAATCATGTAGCAAAATGATGACAAACTAGGACGGTACTTGTGATCACTATATTTGAGGCCTCCACTTTGGATCTACCTGAGACAACATAAAATTTTCTACGGTCACCACTAGTCTAAGATCCACCACGAGAACTACCTTGAGCTACCTAAACTCCAGCCTTGGTGACCTTGGTACTACCTCTAGTATTCTAAATAGTGGCCAACATCAGTCTACCCTGATAACCCTATGATCCCTGAACTGAATAATGTCTACCTCAAGATGAATGACTGCTTAACTGACCCTGGTTATGAGACCTCTTAGTGTCGTGATGAGTTGGAGATTTCAAATCATTTAGGGCCTAATATTCAAAGATTTAGTGTCCTCAATGCCTATTTTACACTCATAACTGATGTTAAAATATTAATTTGCAGCAATTAAGGTAAAAGAGCAATAGAAGGGCATTACGAAGCAAAAAGGAGTGAAAAAAGCTAAAAAAAAGTTAAAGGAAAGCAAAGTTGGTACCAATCGGTGAGGAAAGCCGGGCTTCACCGACCGTTCGGTGACTCGCCGACTGTTCTTCGTCTCGCCTTCATTCTTCACATCTTCTTAGTCCAACCACTCTAATTTTAGGTGAGCCAGATTGAGATCGCCATTTCATTCCGTGATGCACCTTTTTACCTTTTAACTCGCCCATTAGCGCTTATCAGGATCTCCATCAGTACTTTTGGCAACGAGGTCATCCTTTGCCTATGTGATCGGCGACACCCCGAATGGAACTGCTGCTTGCCGAAGTTAATCCTAATCTAGTCTTAGAGTTCTGTAAATTTAGGCGATAGAGGAGAATCTTTGCGATCCAACGAGTGATCTCGGTGATTATTAGGCTTGATTTTCCTCTTCTCCTTTTCAGTTTGTGTTGTCCTTGTTGCCCATTTCTGTCCTAGCTTTGTTCCTCAACCCATATATCTGAAAATCAAGAGTTTTACATCAGTCATTAGCATAAATTAAATCTCGGACTCATCAACACCCCCAACTTAAAATTTTGCTTGTCCTCAAGTAAAACTTAAGTTCAGTAGTTCAAAATGGATGTCTCCAACAGTGCTACAAAAGATTCAAACCTGAAATCACACAACAAGACTCAACTTACTCATGCAAGGACCAATTGTGCACTCAAAGATTCAAGTAGTGACTCACCATTATCAAAGATTCTCAAGTTCTCAATACTTGCTTCAGATGCAAGTTCAAGCTTAACAAAGGTACTCAAATGCCCTCACAACAAAGATGATTCCATATTCACACACAATTGTTCAACATTTTATAGCTCTGAATCACATACAACTCTCACACTCATAAAGATGAACACATGTCTGACTTCACCTATAGGTTTGCCCTCATTTTCCAATCAACATTTGATTTAGCTCACCAAAGATCAAAAAGGTCTTTTCAAGGCTTGTAACGGGGCTGAGTGTAATGGTATGGTCATTTAGGCTCAGAGGTTGTTATCCTCATGAAATGTGGTATGAACATTATTTCCTTTCCTTCTCTTCAACATTCTCATTCATGGTCAAAATTCACCCCCTTATTCACTCTTCATGGAATACAGGACACCCCATTTCTTTTGCAACTTTCACAATTTTATTCCATAACTTTTTCATTCTTCTTTTCTCTTTTTTTTTGTATGGAGGGGTTCCATATTTTTCAAAACCATGGATCAAGGGGGACTTCTTCACACTTCTTGATTTACCTTCTCTTTTCACCACACCCCCAACTTAGGCTTTTGGCCTAAGTTGGCTATTCAAATACACTAAACTTCATCAGGATTATGGGTGAATGGATAAAAAGGCGTTACAATTGCATCAAGTTTCTTCCAAGAAAAAGGATAAGGCTCAAAAAGGGGTTCAACCAAAGTTCACACACTCACAAGGTTGGCAACAAAAGAGGTATATTGTCAAATTGTTTCACTCTTAAAAATTGTTTCCTAAGATCATTTCAAGAGTTTGCATCACTTAGTCAACTGGACCAACGGGAAAAATTTTAGGTGTCATTCAGCTAATCTACTCTCTCTTTTGAAGTCTTTGCCCAGTCCAACTTTAGGACTTTCAATGCCCATAATGCTTTGTGCTCCAATTCAACCGGTAAATGGCAAGATTTTTCGAAGACTAGCTGATACGAAGACATATCGATTGGTGTTTTGTATGCGGTGCAATACGCCAATAGAGCATCATCAAGCTTTCGAGACCAATCAGTCCTATTTGCATTAACTGTCTTTGCCAACATATTCTTGATCTCCCAATTCGACACTTCAACTTGGCCATTCGTTTGGGGATGATATGGAGTTACTACTTTGTGTTTCACTCAATGCGGAGGCAAAAAACTTGTTGCAAAAATAGGATCCCCCCATCACTAATAATAGCCCGAGGAGTACCAAATCTAGCAAAGAGGTAATGTTTTAGGAATTGGACAACACTTCTCCCTTCATTGTTCGGTAGTGCAACAGCCTCCAACCATCTAGAAACATAATCTACTGTCACCAAAATGTACTTATTACCAAACAAACTCACAAATGGTCCCATGAAATCTATTCCCCACACGTCAAATAGCTCAACCTCTAAAATGGGCGTGAGAGATAACTCATGTCTTTTAGACACTCCACCTTGTTTCTAACATTAAGTGAACTTCTTAACAAAGTCATGAGAATCTTTGAAGAGGGATGCCAGTAGTTACCACTTTGAAGAACTTTAGCAATTGTACGTACACCACCATGATGACCCCAAACCGGTGAAGCGTGATAAGTATGGAGATTTTTGATGGCTTCTTCCTCCGAAACACATCTCTTAATGATATGGTATGCACAATCTCTGAATAAATATGGTTCATCCCAAAAGTACTTCTTAACATCGAACAAGAACCTCTTTTGTTAGTATAAGTTCAATTTTTCTGGCATCAATCCATACACTATGTAATTAGCAAAATCAGCATACCAAGGGGATTGTTAGAGAGTTATCGTGAATACTTGTTCGTCGGGAAAGGCATCATTTATGTTTGTCTCCAGCTCATCATTTTCCTTCCCTTCCAATCTAGATAAGTTGTCTGCAACCTGATTTTCACAACCTCTCATATCTTTGACTTCAAAGTCAAATTCTTGTAGCAGTAGCACCCAACTTATCAATCATGGCTTGGCATCCTTCTTTGCAATCAGATAACGCAGTGCAGCATGATCAGTGTGAACATCCACTTTAATGCATAGCAAGTAGGCCCAGAACTTCTCAAACACATATACTACCGCAAGTAATTCTTATCATGTAACTGTATAGTTATGTTGAGCAGCGTTAAGAGTTTTTCTTGCATAGTAAATGGGGTGAAACAGTTTGTTGTATTTTTGCCCGAACACTGTAACACCCCGACTTTTCAAAACGTCTAAATTAACTCGTATCTTCGTGGAAAGACAAGAAGGGTGGGTAATAAATTAAGAATGATGTGGTATAGCATATTTTAAGTGTTCAAGGGTTGTATCTCAAGTTTTGAAGTTAGGTAAGTTGCAAAATAAAAGTTGGCGAAAGTTATAATAAGTTCCTCTTTAAAGATTTCTTTGAAATTTGGGTCAAATGTCTTGGATGTTATCTCTCAATATATAAAGAGTTAGAAGGCCTATCACCTTTTGAATCGAAGGCCTACGAGTCTAGTTTTCAAGGCACAAAACCCCATATCCAACCGACATTGGAGTAAAAATTTATGAGGATTTTACTACGGACTACTGGGGCACAATCTGGGTCAGATCTGAGTCGGGTAAAAAATGTGGTATGTCGGCTTACTCAACGTTTTAAGCCATGAAAATATTTCATTTCACTTCCAAACTAGAGAGAAAGCTTAAGAGAGGGTTCCTATGGAGTTCTTGCATGATGAAGGTTAGTTTTTGACGATCTCTACCATTAAAGGTTGCCCATGTGCCTAGAAACGTGATCTCTACAAGTGGCAATCGTTTTTCCCTTATATTAGCTGCGTTTGGAGCTGGTTTATGAAGATAGAAATTTTTAGTTATTGATGTTTCTTCAAGGTTTAAACTTGGTTAACTAAGGTAATTATATCGGAACTCTTTTATGATTGTTTTTATGAATTTCTTTGGAGGTTTCGACAAGTTGGGGCAATATGGCAAATCTGCCAATTTAAAATTAATTATGAACTTTTTATTGGTGTGTACCATATGTATATATATAGTGTTTGTGAAGCTTAGGACATAAGGAACACCTTTCGTGAAGGAACAATGGTCTTTCGAGCGTTCATTACAATGGTATGTTACGGTTATTCCCTTCGTCGACATGTTTCCTTAGAGGTGGTTTACGTTGGTGATCTTGTAGATGTAATTGTGAGTGGTTGGCTGATTGAGTGGTCATAAACCCTCATTTTAGGGACTCATAAGCTGTTAAGAACGACCCTAAGTTAGGAACGACTTGGAGATTATTCATATATATATTTTTATAGCTAAATTGCTCGCCTTTAGCCTATTCAATTGTTTGTTGTCGCCCTTGGGGCTATTGTGGTTACTTGTTGAGCTATGAACTGCCTATGGGGGTTATGATGTTGTCTAATAGGACTATGTTATTTCCAAAGAGGGATATGTGTTGCCCACGGGGCAATATTGATGCCAAAGAGAGTTATGTGTTGCCTACAGGGCTATTTTGACGCCAAAGAGGGTTATGTGCTGCCTACAAGGCTATGTTGATGCAAAAGAGGGCTATGTGCAGCCCATAGAGCTATGATGTTGCCTAAGAGGGCTATGTGCTGCCTACGGGGCTATATCGTTTCCAAAAAGGGCTATGTGACTTCTTACAAAGACAAGGGGTATGTAGATTGATTTGGCACCTTCTGGGCTTATGGGGGCCTAGGTAGGTGGTATGTTGTTTGTACCTACCGAGCTTATAGGGGCTTGGTTAGGTTTATGTTTGATCATTTTTTGTATTTTTAGATTCAGTAGCGGGTTAGCATGCTTATCTAAAATTTTCATTTCCTTAGGTGATTGCTTTTGGTATATTATGATACTTACTCACTAAGTCTATTGCCTTTCATACTCTGTACATTATTTTTTACTGACGCCCCATTGCCTTTGGGGCGCTACATTTATGCAAGCAGGTCCCGACAGATGACCAAGTAGACCTCCTCAGCAGCAGGATTGACTTCTATCCGATTGGCTAGCCCCTTTCCTCCGGAGCTGCCAGAGTTGGGAGGTTTGTTACCTTTTGTTGTATATATCTTTATGGGTAGGCTGGGGCCCTGTCCCGCCAATCTTTACTACTCTTAGAGGCTTGCAGACTAGTGTGTAGGATGTATAGCTACGTTATGGCCATACTGGCCTAGTTTGTTGGTTTATTGAAGCTTTTGAGCTGTTTGATGTATTTTCTTGATATATACCTGCTTTCAGTTTTGGTATAGATATCATGGTGGCCTCGACGGCCCAATCACGACTTTTGTGCTAGTTGGATATTTATTTGTATGATCTTCTGGGAGTAGCTGTTTCTTTTATAAATCAGGTGATATGGGCCTTTCTGGCCGATGGCTTAGTTTTAAGCCGAGATATAGTTGTTTGTTTTCTTAATTGCGTGTGGCTGCCATGCGCTAGTAGCAAATGGTTCAGCAGGGTCGGCTCGGGCCTAAGTTTTGGCATTAGTAGCCAGTTGCACCCTTCGACTTTAGGGCGTGACAAACTTGGTATCAGAGCAATGTCGTATCCTAAGGAGTCTGCAAGCCGTGTCTAGTAGAGTCTTGTTTATAAATGTGTTATGCACCACATTCGATAAGCAAGAATATACCGGGCATGTTAGAATGTCTAACCTTATTTTACTCACCTCGTGCTATAAATAAGTGTCTAAAGGGTTGAGGTTTAGGGCTTATAATTGATACTTGTATGCAGATAGAGATGGCTGACACCAGACAGACCACAACTAGCCAGCGGCTAGATACAGCTGCAGGCGAGGGTACCGACAAGGTACCACAGGTGGAGGTAGCCCATTGTGAGACTGTGGGGAGACATCTTCTCTGCCCCTATAGCTTCTCCACTGCTTCATGAGCCTCTAAGGGCTACAGGACTTCTGGCTCCACCAGTAGTACAACCTCTAGTTCCTCCTATTCCATCTAATGAGGATTTCAAGAGTGCATTATGTATGTTAGCACAGTTAATAGCT
The DNA here is from genome assembly GCA_036250505.1 of Solanum acaule. Lineage (NCBI taxonomy): Eukaryota > Viridiplantae > Streptophyta > Magnoliopsida > Solanales > Solanaceae > Solanum > Solanum acaule. Next base: position 12,555 of record JAJOOR010009920.1, read on the forward strand.
GCACAGCGCCAGCCAGTTGCGCCAGAACCTTCTTAAGGGCCCGGAAGTTCGAGAGTTCATGAATTTCTTACCTTGAATCCTCCACAGTTTACAGGGAAAGATCTCAGAGAGGACCCTCAGTACTTTGTTGATCAGCTTCATAGGATCTTTGGAGTCATGCATGCCTCAGCGACTGAGTTAGTTGAGTTAGCAGCATTTTGTTTACGTGATGTTGCAGTATTGTGGTACGATAGTTGGGGAGATCTAGGGGAAAAGATGCATCTCTACCCACTTGGGATAGCTTTACAGAAGCTTTCATATATCACTATTTGCCTTGAGAGATTAGGGATGGCAGGGTGGACAAGTTACTGAACCTCAGGCAGGGCAGCATGAGTGTCTGAGAGTACGGGCAAAGATTTGATTCATTGGCTTGATATGCACCAGCATTTGTTGATACGATGCATGATAAGGTGCATATATTTGTGGGAGGGCTCGACTCTGACTATACCGACGCTTGTTCTACCGCTGCGCTAAATGATAATATGGATATCTCGCGAATTCAAGCTCTTGCACAAGGTATAGAGGATCGCCGACATTTACTGTATATGAGTGAGAGGGTCCACATAGAGAGACAGAAGAGGGCTAGGCCAACTAATTCACAGGGAGATTTTCAGGGTGGTCCTAGAGCCCGATATTCTACTAGGCCAGCTAGACCTCCACCACAACAGTTCCAGGGTAGTAGATTTGATCGTCATGGACAGTCAAGCTCAGGTGAGGGTTCACGAGCATCAGGCTCTCAGCAGCAGAGGAGTTCAGGCCAGGCTATGACAGCCCTGCCGCGTTGCGCTACCTGCGGTAGGATGCATTTTGGGAGGTGCAGACAGGGTTCTATAGGTTGTTATTCTTGTGGACAGGAGCGCCATGAGTGTAGAAATTGCCCCACCATAGGTTAGGGTAGTATAGGTCAGTCGACCAAGTCAGTAGTAGGTTCCTCCTTATCAGCACAGTCTACAGGGCGTGGACCCCAAACTTCAGCAAGTAGAGGTAGAGGTAGAGGCGGAGGCAGAGAGGGAGCATCTAGTTCTGGTAGTGGATAGAACGTACATATTCACTAGCAGGTTGACAGGACTTAGAGTCATCACAAGATGTTGTGACAGGTACACTGATTGTTTGCTCCCATTGTGTTTAAGCTTTGATAGATCCTGGATCTACTCTGTCTTATATTAATCCGTTTATTGCGGGGAAATTATGTATAGTTGCAGAGTCATTAGATCGACCCTTTATTGTATCTACACCAGTTGGTGAGCCTATTATTTCCAGGAGAGTCTATCGAGGTTGCACGGTAGAAATTATCGACCGTCAGACCTCTGTAGATCTCGTAGAGATAGAGATGGTCGATTTTGACGTCATCATGGGTATGGACTGGTTAGCATCTTGTTATGGTAATGTTAAGTGCCAGACAAAGATTGTTAGATTCCACTTTTCCATGAGAGGCAGTTCGGGAATGGAAAGGTGATACACCAATGCCGAAAGGTAGGTTTATTTCCTATCTTAAGGCGAGGAGGATGATTACTAGGGGTTGTATTTATCATATTGTTCACGTTCATGATATAGATGCAGAACCACCAACTCTTCAGCTTATTCCGATAGTTAATGAGTTTCAAGATGTATTTCCAGACAAGCTCCCTTGAATCCCTCCAGAACGGGAAATTGATTTTTCTATCGATATGCTACCAGGTACACAACCCATATTTATCCCTCCTAATTGAATGGCTCCTGCTGAGCTAAAGGAGTTGAAGGATCAGTTGAAAGACTTGCTGGATAAAGGCTTTATTAGGTCTAGTGCTTCACCATAGGTGCGCCAGTGTTATTTGTAAGGTAGAAAGATGGCTCACTAAGAATGTATATCGATTACCAACAACTAAATAAGGAAACTATAAATAATAAGTATCCCCTTTCGAGGATCGATGACTTGTTTGATCAGTTACAAGGTTCTAAGTGTTTCTCAAAGATTGATTTAAGATCAGGGTATTCGACCTCTCGGAGCTCTTATACAAGCCCTTAGCATTCGTCATAGCATTTATCATAGAAAAATAGCGTAAAATTTAAAACTTTTTCATAATATAACACAAGACATAAAATTCACCTCATTAAACCTTTAATACAAAAATTGGAGTACTACGTCTCAAGGTAGCCATATTAAAACATGACTACAACACAAGAGGGACACAGCCCTTACAATACAAAAAAAACTACTATCTAGTACATTGAACTTAAGGAAACTCTTTAACATAAAGGTCCTTGAATCTTTAAGGACACACCCTAACTTGGGAATAGTAAGCCAAGCTCATCACTTCTAGGAAAGACCCTTTAGTCACCATCACCTACACTTGGTGTAAAAAGATGAAGAAGAATGGTGTTA
>JAJOOR010009921.1:0-37102 GCA_036250505.1 Solanum acaule
TTTCAATTTGATGAGGTTCAATCATGTAATTAGTCTTATCTCACTAATATTATGTAATGACATGTTTCCATCGTTATAGAAAAACCAATGGGGAAAATTTTTAGGCCGGAAATGTTTTTCGTAGTAACTTAGGAATTTTTCAACCTAGTCCAGATTTGGACAAAATCAGAGTCAGTAAGGTCTAGGGAAATCTGGTAACAATTGGGAGATCTAATTATGATTTTTATCACATGAGTAGATAGCTAAGACGTTAAGGAACCCGTATGACTTTACGGAATTAAATTCGGGCGAGTAGAACTCCCGAAATCGATCTTAGCGTGAGAGGGTAGTTTCTGAGTGTCATGAGACGAAGGTGTGTTGTCAAATGGGGGTTTGAAAATTCTTTATTTAGCTCTCTGTTCTGTGTAAGCCGCTATGGCGGGATTTTGTGCCGCCAGGGTAGGGCCGCTGTAGTGGGGTGAGAACCATTGTGGCGGGACAGACGTGACATAAGTCAGAAATAAACCCCAAAAACGTTTTATTCTGCACTTTTCGACTTTGAGAGCTAAGAGACGACCCCAGGTGTTTTCTTGACAATTTTTGACCATTCTTGAGGCCAAAGGTAAGTTTTCACTCTCCGAATCCATTATTCGATCAGTAGAACTTAGTATCGTGGGTAATTATTGTTGGGGAAGGGTTTTGGAATTGTTTGGATGGTGGGAAAAGCCCTAATCTGGGTATGGGGATCAAAGGTTTGACCTAGGATTGATATTATTATTTATAATCTGGGTAATTAGGTGTTGTTTATTGATCCTCGCATTATTATGATTGTTTTTAGACCAAGAACAAGCGAAAAGAATCCGGAAAGGGAAGAATCAAGTTTCTTAGGGGATTCAAGCTTGTTTGAGGTTGGTGATGGTTGTGATTTCATGTTGTGTGATATATGTTTGTTCTTGCTTCATTATAATGTATGTATGTATGCAAATGTTGCATTGTTGATCTCACTAATTGTAATTGTGGATAATTCGATAATTGCATGACATGAATCATGACTTGATTGTATGATTATGAGAATGTACTTGTGATTGTGATTGTGATTGTGACTTGTTGAATGGATCGAGTGTTTCATTCCGACACACTAACTGGGATCGGTTTCCACGTACCGGCATAAATATTGAAACGGGTATCACGATTCGACACGCTAACTTGGAACGGGTACCACGTATCAATACAATAACAGTTTGGGTGTGGGTTCCATGAGAGGACCATTGACTTGACAAAACTGTGTAACTTGAGAATTGTGAATTTGATTGTTATTCGTAAATGATATTGATATTGTATATGGTCGGTGTATGCATGTTAATATTATGTTGTAATGGCTTATGTATGTTGCACTTAGTGGGATAGCCGTGTGATCCTACCAGTACACTGTGGTTGTGTACTGATACTGCACTTGCTCCTTTTATGTTGAGTACAGGGCATCTTCAAACGGCTATTGACAGACCTCACTTAGAAGATCAGTGATCGTTTCGAATTCAAGGGTGAGCCAGTTCTTTTGGGCTGCCATGAGTTCTCTTTTTGTTTATGTCCACATTTCGGACTTAGACTTTCTAGTTAGTTATTCATATGTTAGTTTAGGGGTTGTACCCCTTCTTGTTTAGACTTATGGTTCTTGTTAGAGTTTTGGTACATTGACTTTCAGGTTCTAGGCATTATTTCCGCAGTTGTTTGTTAGACTTTTGGAGTTTATGAGAACTCTATTTCTTTTCCTTAGCATTTAAACCTGCTTTCGTAATTTTAAATGCCTTAGTTTTGATTTAGTTGTGTAGTTCTTGGTTAGCTAGTTAGTATTAATAGTTCTCCTACCAGAGGGTTAGTATGGGTGTCAATCACGACGGTCTGGGTCATGACAAAGTTGGTATCAGAGCTTAGGTTCGTTGATCTCGATGTACCAAAATAAGTCTAGTAGAGTTCTGCGGAATGGTACAAAGACGTCTGTACTTTTCTTCGAGAGGCTATAGGACTTTAGGAAATCTCTTTGTTTCTCTTGTCTCCTTTCGTGCTATGACTTGATTCCAATTGGTATCTAACGATTCAAATTAGTATCTAACCTGCTTCACTCTTCTGTTAGCAGATGGTTAACACTAGGTTCAACGGCGTCAGGCCCGTAGCTCCCGTTAATGCTCCAGCTGAGGAATCTGCAACAAGAGGTCGCGGTCGAGGTAGGGGTAGAGAAGGAGCTAGGGGTAGAGGTCGAGGAAGGGTGACACCTACTATGGATGGAGCACCGATTGGAGATGCTCCCACAAATGAGGCCCCTCATGCGCACCATGAAGAGGTAGAGGAGAATGTAGAGGTTGAAGAGGAGGAGAATGTTGGACAAGAAAGACTACAGGCATTCCTCTTTTAGACCCAGTGTTAGCTCAATAGATTATGTCGTTCTTGAAAAGATTGGTTGGTCTTGGAGTGCTTTCCCCTGTTCAAGCAACTCAAGCTCTCACCAATCCCCATGTTGCTATCACTGCGCCCAAGGTGGGTGGAACTGAAGGTAATGATGCTTTCTTCTGTCCTTTGTTGGGTCCTGTTATGACTGGTAATGAGCATGAGATGTTGACTAAGTTCTTAAAGTTGAAACCGCCTATGTTCCATGGTTCTGAGAGTGAAGACGCCTATGAGTTCATCCTAGATTGCTATGACAGGCTTCATAAGTTGGGAAATGTCCATCAACATAGAGTTGAATTTTTGACTTTTCAGCTTCAAAGTGAGGCTAAGCAATAGTGGAGAGCTTATGTGGAATGCAGATCTTCAGTTTTACCCCCACTCACTTAGACCCAGTTTCATGCTTTGTTCTTATAGAAGTATGTGCCTAGGACTTTGAGAGATCACAAGAAGGATGAGTTCATGGCTTTGGAGCAAGGTGGTATGTTTGTGGCTGCTTATGAGGCCAAGTTCTATGCCTTGTCGAGATATGCTACACAATTGGTGACTACCGAGGAAGAGAGAATCAGTCGTTTTGTTAAGGGGCTTAATTATGAGTTGCAGGTATTGCACGTTCATATAACCTCTGCAGGAAAAGGCAACAATGAGGTAACAAACTTTGTGAAGAAAGTGGAGGGGGTGAGGTGAGACGGTCAGGCTAAGGCATTAGCTAAGAAAGCCAAAAATTCAGGCAACTTTCATGGATCTTACTCCAGAGGTTCAGGGAGGCCAACACTTGCAGCCTGGCCAATTTAGTCCGCTATGCCCGCTTCTACAGGTAATTACTCCAAAACTCCACCTAAGAATTTGATTCAGGATAGCTAGAGAGTCGCACCTTTGGCGGGCAACAGGCCATCTTTTGATCGTACTTGTTACAATTGTGGAGAACCTGGGCATATGAGGATAGGTTGTCCCCACCCGCACATGTTGGATTCCGCGCAACAGCAGTTTAGAGCAGTGGTACCCATGGGAAATGGTAATAATGGTCGAGGGTGTCCACAAGGTGGGCGATGAGGAAATCAGCGAGGCCGTGGAGGTAGGGGAAATGGTAACTCAAGTAGAGGTCCAGTGCAGCCAGGCAGGGAAGTCGCCCGTCACGATGATAGGGCTCAGTGTTATGCCTTTTCAGAAAAGACCGAGGTAGAGCCGTCTGACGTAGTGATCACATGTACTATTCTTATTTGTGATCGGATAGCTAATGTGTTATTTGATCCGGGTTATACTTATTTTTATGTGTCCGTGCGTTTTGCCTCAACATTTGCTATGATTTGTGATATACTTGATTCCCCCATCCATGTTTCTACCCCAGTTGGAGAGTCTGTCATAGTCACCCACATCTATCGTGCTTGTCTTATTTTGTTTATGGGTTTTCAGACTTGGGCTATTTGGTGATTTTGGATATAACTTTGTCATAATCTTAGGCATGACTTAGTTGTCCCCCTATTATGCTGTGCTTAATTGTAATACTAAGTCTCTGACTCTAGAAATTTTGGGAAGGGAAAAGTTAGAGTGGGAAGGGGTGTAAAATCCTAAGAAAGCTAAGATCATATCCTCCATTTGGGCTAGGAAACTTGTAGGGCAGGTTGTTTGGCTTATTTGGCTCATATTCGGGATGTTGAGATTGAGTCTCCATCTATTGAGTCTATTCCTATGGTGTCAGAATTTAGAGAAGTGTTTCCTGATGATTTGCCTGGTATGCCTCCAGATAGAGATATAGATTTCTGCATTGATTTATAACCTGGTAATTGTCCTATTTCCAACCCTCCCTATTGCATGGCCCAACAGAATAAAGAGAGCTTAAGGAACAAATCCAAGAGCTTCTTGATAAAGGATTCATTCGTCCTAGTGCTTCCCCATGGGGTGCTCTAATTTTGTTTCTTAAGAAAAAAGATAGTAGTATGAGGATGTGTATAGATTATCGGCATTTGAATAGGGTCACCATTCGAAACAAGTACCCATTGCCTCGAATAGATGATCTTTTTGACCAATTGCAAGGCGCATCAGTTTTCTCTAAAATTGATCTAAGGTCTAGTTACCATTAGTTAAAGATTAGGCCTGATAATGTGCCCAAGACGGCGTTAAGAACCCGTTATGGGCTCTATGAGTTTCTAATTATGTAGTTTGGGTTGACAAATGTGCCTGCAACTTTTATGAGTTTGATGAATGGTGTGTTCAAACCATTTCTAGATTCGTTTGTTATAGTATTTATTGATGATATTTTGGTGTATTCAAAAAGTGAGGAAGTGCATGCCGACTACCTTCATATTGTTTCGAGTGTTCTTGGGAAACAAAAGTTATATGCAAAATTCTCTAAGTGTGAATTTTGGTTGACTTCAATTGCATTTTTGGGGAATGTAGTTTCAAAGGAAGGGGTAATGGTTGATCCTCACAAGATTGAGGCAGTTAAGAGTTAGGTTCGGCCTAGCTCTGTGACGAAAGTTAGGAGTTTTGTGGGGCTCGCTATCTACTATCGTCGATTTGTGAAGAACTTTGCTTCTATTGCCACTCACTTGACAAATTTGACCAAAAAGGAGATACCATTTGAATGGACTGAAAAATGTGAGGAGAGCTTTCAAAAGCTCAAGACTCTCTTGACCACAGCACCTATTCTAGCACTAACGATTGAAGGTAAATATTTTATTGTTTATTGTGATGCTTCACATTCGGGTTTGGGTGCAGTGTTAATTCAGGATAAGATTGCCATAGCCTACGCATCAAGACAATTGAAGGTACATGAGAGGAATTATCCAACACATGATTTGGAGTTGGCAGCGGTAGTGTTTGCTCTTAAGATCTAGCGGCATTATCTTTATGGTGTTAAGTGTAAGGTGTTTACTGATCATTGTAGTTTGCAACATGTGTTCACTTAAAAGGATCTGAATGTGAGATAGTGAAGGTGGATGGAGCTACTCAAGGATTACGATGTGCCCATTCAATATCATCCGGGTAAGGCTAATGTAGTGGCGGACGCTTTGAGTCGAAAATCGGTGAGCATGGGTAGTCTAGCTAGCTTGAGTGTATCCAAGCAACCTTTGGCTAAGGAAATTCAGACCTTGGAGTCTAAGTTTGTGAAGTTAGGCATCTCAGAGAAAGGTGGGGTGTTAGCTAGCATTGAAGTAAGGGCCACATTCATTGAAGAGATCAAGTCCAAACAGTTTGAGGATGAAAATTTGAATGGACTTAAGAAAAAAACTGCGATTGGTAAGGCACAAGAGACCACTCTTGATGCGAAAGGTGTGCTCTGTTTTGAAGGAAGGATTTGTGTTCCTCGAGTTGATGACTTGATTCAGAAATTATTGACAAAATCTCATGGTTCGCAATATTCCATTCATCCGGGTATGACTAATATGTACCGAGATTTGAAGCGAATTTATTGTTGGCCGGGTATGAAGAAGGATATAACGGAGTTTGTGGCTAAGTGTCAAAATTGCCAACAAGTAAAGTATGACATCAAAGGCCTGTAGGTTTGCTTCAGAGAATGCCAATTCCGAAATGGAAGTGGGAAATTATAGCCATGGATTTTGTGGTTGGTCTTCCCAAGACCTTGGGGAAATTTGATTCTATTTTGGTAGTGGTTGACAGATTGACTAAATTAGCCCATTTTATTCTGGTAAGAATAGATTATAACGCTGAACAATTGGATAAGGTTTACGTGAAAGAGATATTGAGGTTGCATGGGGTGCCCCTTTCTATCATCTCAGACTGTGGTACGCAGTTTACCTCCAAGTTTTTGCGGAAGTTACATGATGAAATGGGCACACAACTCACTTTTAGTACAACTTTCCATCCACAGATGGACGGATAATTAGAGAGGACTATTCAAGTGTTAGAAGACATGTTAAGGGAATGTGTGATTGATTTTGGAGGGCATTGGGATAAGTTCTTACCTTTGTATGAGTTCTCCTATAATAATAGTTATCACTTCAGCATTGATATGGCACCATTTGAGGCACTTTATGGGAGGGGATGTAGATCACCCATAGGATGGTTTGAGGCTAGAGATGTGAAACCTTTGGGGGTTGATTTAGTGAAGGATGTCCAAGATAAAGTGAGCAGCATCCAAGCTAAGCTTTTAGCGGCCCAGAGTAGACAGAAAAGGTATGCAGACCATAAGGTAAGAGACATGGCATTTCAGACTGGTGAGAATGTTCCTCTTAAGGTGTCATCCATGAAAAGGGTGATGAGATTTGGCAAGAAGGGCAAGCTGAGTCCGCGATACATTGGTTCCTTTGAGGTTCTTGATTGTGTAGGGCCAGTAGCTTATAGATTGGCCTTACCTCCCAACCTATCGGGATTTCATTCAGTATTTCATGTGTCCATGTTGAAAAGATATCATGGTGATGGAGATTACATCATAAAATGGGACTCAGTTGTGTTAGACAAACACCTTCAATATGAGAAGGAACCGATTACAATTCTTGATCGTGATGTGCATAAGCTGAGGACCAAAGATATTAAGTCCGTGAAGGTTCAGTAGAAGCATCGTCCAATTGAGAAAGCTACTTGAGAAACCGAGAAGGACATGCGAGACAAGTATCCCCAGTTGTTCGTTGATTCAGGTACTACTACACTCTTACTTTAGCCTGTTTTTCCTAAGTTTGTCACTCGAGGACGAGTGATGGATAAATTGGTATCTATTGTAACGACTTGTTCTCGTCGTTATAGAAAAACCAACAAGGAAATTTTTTGGGTCGGAAAACATTTTCGTGGTAACTTGGAATTTCCCAACCTAGTCCAGATTTGGACGAAATCAAAGTCAGTAAAGTATAGGGAAATATGGTAACAATTGGGTGATTTAATTATGATTTTGATCACATGAGTAGATAGCTAAGACGTTAAGAAACCCGTACGACTTTACAGAATTGAATTCGGGCGAGTAGAACTCTCGAAATCGATCTTACCGTGAGAGGGTAGTTTCTGAGTGTCATGGGACGGAGGTGTGTTGTGAAATGAGGGTTTGGAAATTATTTATTTAGCTCTCTATTTCGTGCAAACCGCTATGGCGGGATGTTGTGCCGCCAGGGCGGGCCTGAGAGTAGCGGGTTGAGGACTGTTGTGGCAGGACAGACGCGACTTAAGTCAGAAATAAACCCCAAAAATGTTTTATTCTGCACTTTTCAACTTTGAGAGCTAAGAGACAACCCCAGGTTCTTTCTTGACAGTTTTCCACCATTCTTGAGGCTAAAGGTAAAGTTTTCACTCCCCGAATCCATTTTTTGATCCGTAGAACTTAGTTTCGTGGGTAATTATTGTTGGGGAAGGGTTTTGGAACTATTTAAATGGTGGAAAAAGCCCTAATCTGAGTATGGGGATCAAGGGTTTGACCTAGGATTGATATTATTATTTATAATCCTGGTAATTAGGTGTTGTTTGTTGATCCTCACATTATTAAGATTGTTTATAGATCAAGAACAAGAGGAAAGAATCTGGAAAGGGAAGAATCAAGTTTCTTAGGGGATTCAAGCTTGTTTGAGGTAGGTGATGATAGTGGTTTCATGTTGTGTGATAGATGTTTGTTCTTGCTTCATTATAGTGCATATATGTATGTGAATGTTGCATTGTTGATCTCACTAATCGTAATTGCGGATAATTGGATAATTGCATGCCATGAATCATGACTTGGTTGTATGATTATGAGAATGTACTTGTGATTGTGATTGTGGCTCGTTAAATGGATCGGGTGTTGCGTTCCAACACACTAACTTGATCGGCTGCCAGCTACCGGCATAAACATTAGAACGGGTGTCACAATCCGACACGCTAACTTGGAACGGGTACCACGTACCGGTACACTAACAGTTTGGGTGTGGGTTCCATGAGAGGACCATTACTTGACATAACTGTGCAACTTCAGAATTGTGAACTTGATCATTATTCATAAATGATATTGATATTGTATATGTTCAGTGTATGCATGTTATTATTATGTCGTAGTGGCTTATGTATGTTGCACTTAGTGGGATAGCCGCGTGATCCTACTAGTACACTGTGGTTGTGTACTGATACTGCACTTGCTCTTTCTTTGTTGAGTACAGGGCATCCTGAAGCGGCTATTGACAGACCTCGGTTAGAAGATCAGTGATCGTTTCGAATTCAAGGGTGGGCCAGTTCCTCCGGGCTGCCATGAGTTCTATTTTCTGTTTATGTCTACATTTCAGACTTAAACTTTCTAGTTAGTTATTTGTATGTTAGTTTAGGGGTTGTACCCCTTCTTGTTTATACTTATGGTTCTTGTTAGAGTTTTGGTACATTGACTTTCAGGTTCTAGGCATTATTTCCGCAGTTGTTTATTAGACTTTTGGAGTTTCTAGGAACTCTATTTCTTTTCCTTAGCATTTAAACCTGCTTTCGTAACTTTAAATGCCTAGTTTTGATTTAGTTGTGTAGTTCTTGGTTAGCTAGTTAGTATTAATGGTTCTCCCATCGGAGGGTTAGTGTGGGTTCCAATCACGATGGTTTGGGTCGTGACATATTACCTTATAGATAATATTTGTTTTGTATTTTTCTTGTCATCTAACCAGATGTGTTTTGCTTGTGTATTCTACGTTAAATTGTTTAGATATAATATGAACATGTGAAGAGAACAACTACATGTTATATATTCACATATTTTCACATTTGTTGTGAGTTTTTTTTTTTTTTTTAAAAAAAGAACTTGGAACATTTAAAATATTATATTTTGAAGTTAGAAGATCTCGTTAACTTAATAATACATTTGGGACATATATAATACTTTAATTTAAATACAAATACCTACCCAAATATAAATATATATTTGCATTAATGAAAATATTTATCTCATAAAATTAGTTATTAAATAAATAATAAAAATTAAACTAATACAAAACATCAACTGGCGTTATTACAAGTCATATGAACTGTTCTTCGTCTAAAATACTGAAATATTAGGAAATAGTAAATAAGTAAAACAAAAGGACAATATTTATTTAGTAATAACTATTTTGAAGCAAACATCCTGAGAGTCTAAATGACATAAGTAGCATTGATAAATAAAGTCATTATTTTGTCTTGAGCATCAAAAACAAATCGTGATAATTTTCTAAATTTTGGAAAAACATATTCAGAAGCATATATCTACATCACAAGATAAATTGTTAACAAAAACAAATGAATTTAGACTACATCATGTTAACTTCATATATTGGAACATTACATACTAATGTATATAGTAAGCAAAAAAATAATTATTATATAGTCAAAATTATATTATTTTCCTCAAGTACTCGAGGTTATGGAATATACCCTCTTAGGATAGAACGACTTACTTCATCAGAATAGTGGTACCTCATATTTTGCTAAACTTCGAACTCACTCAATGACAATAAATCACCAAAAAATAATAATTAAAGAAGAAGAAAAGTAGAAGATTAGAAAAAATTGTGGTTGAAAAATGAGAGGAAGTCCCTCTATTTATAGTCAACAAAGGGTAGTATGAACAAATGTTTTTTGTGTCTTATCTGAAAAATCATGACCTTTCAGATAAGTCACAACACTTTGGAAAAGTCACAACTCTTTGGAAAATTCAGAACTTAATGAAAAAGTCACAACTCTTTGGAAAAGTCACACACCTCATCGAAAAATCACAACCCTTTGAAAAAAGTCAGAACTTATCGGAAAAGTCATAACTTATCGACAAAGTCACAACCTAAGTTAGGGATATTATAGTAATTTAACATTCAAGTTAGGAATTGATGCTTTTAAGGTAATATAGATAGATATAGATTTGGCAAATTCTTTTTAAAACACTTCTTTTTGCACCATTTTAAATCCACTAGACTTATTAAGTTTTGTCAAACTTGGAAGTGTCTTTCAAAAATAATATATATATATATATATATATATATATATATTTCTCTAAAACTCTTGTTTTCTAAAACTTTTTCTAAAGGAAACACTTTGTCAATCAATAAGCAAATGTCTTTTTTTTAACTACTTTTTTTTAGCCTTGGATTACAAATTTGTCTAAATTGACCTAGACAAATTACTTTCTCTTAAATCTTTATCATTCTAATATAATTGCTAAAGAGCTTTTAAAATTAAAAATGTTTCCAACTCGGTTACTCAATTACTTAATCTTTTAGCACTCATTTCTTTTCTTTTTTTTAATTTTTTTAAAAAAATTTTTACCCAAGATTGACCGGTTAATAGTTTTTAACTGATCTTAAAGGATGCATTACCCCTTCCCTTTAGGATGAATTAGAACTCTTACCTAGAATCACATAAGGTTAAAAAGACCTTAATATAGAGTTAATTTAGCATAACATTAGTAAAATAGGTATCCTAATTCACCTTTAACATAATTAGGTGGCGATTCTTTAAAATAGCATTAAGATTCACTAATATGTTGTACACCGTTTGAACCTTGAGTTAAAATGGGGTATAACAATGATCTTCCTTTGAAAAGAGATATTCCAACAACATTATATCAAGGCAATGTTGCATGTGCTCACCTGAGAGGACACTTCAAAGGAGACTGAACAAAATATATTTCATCAAAGTGCTTCTTGTTATTCATGATCTTCAAAAGAAGGATGTAGCAGATGTTCAACACTTCGTAGTCACCAAGGCATTATCAACTTTAACTTTGAGAAGTTGAGATATAAGATTGGAATGTGTCATCATTGGGTTGTTAAGTGATGTCTTAATCAGGGGGAGTACAATACGCATTGCATTCTTTTTCCTTAACTAATGTTTTCTCTCATGGGATTTTTCTTGATGTTTTGAATGAGGCAACTTTTAATGCATACTAGTATATGTTCCTGCGCAATGCATGGATAATATTGAAGTATTATTTCTAAACACTTTAGATTGTGATGTTTTGTTCGAACTGGTTAAATGATATTACCTTTAAAAAAAATCTAACCATCATATTGTTCCTCAATGAAATATACTTCCCTTCTCCCCGCGTCCCGCCTCACCCAACCTCCTATCCCCCCATGATAGAGATAACAAATCATGTTTTAAATTGTTAATATTAGGTTTTTATTATCTTCACTTGGCTTAATATAATTAAGTGCTCTTCTTATTAATATAAACCAAATCTAGTTATTTTGTTTACTCGTGATTTTTCTAATTTGTATTTTATCTTTACATCACTTCAATTTATAATATATGAACAGTAATAAGTGTGTTATATAATTACCTCATTATATTTTTAAAATATTATCTCCCACACCCCTCCTTCCTTCTTCGTACCTTTTTTCTACTATACTTTAATTATTTTTTGCTAGTTTGACTTTGAATTTTTTTTATGTGTAATAAAAAATTGAGTTTTCTTATTTTTTATTTTAGTATATAAAATGTTGAGTTTGAATTTAAGTTAATTAAATTTTTATATTTTAATGTTCATTAAATTCATTAGTTATTGAGATTTTAGTTACGTGGTATATATATAATTTAAGACTTTTGAATTTAAGTTACTTAAATTTTTATATTTTAATACTCATTGATTAGAAAATATTTTTTCATCAAAATGAAATCGTGCTCTTCAATTTTTTTACATTATAATTTATAAATTGTTTTCTAATTTTGTCGTGACTTACAGTTAATGCATTGATCAATAATTATGACTTTTCATTACTGTATAAGAAATGACATTATACACTCTATACATGTTCCCTTTTTAACATGTATAATTTGTAAATTAATCAAACAAATTTACAAGAATTAATTAGTTCATCCCAGAATTTATGAATTCAAATATCTGCAAATTGAACTAAATAACAGGTTTAAAAAATAAAATAAAATGCACTGTTTTTTTTTTATAAAAAAAAAAAAAAAGTTTTCATGTAGTCCTTTTTCTCAAGTGGCATCCTCATCTTTGTATAAAATTTCAGAAGTAAGTTTTGTTTTAAGAATGCTTGAATATTTTTTTCATTTGATGAACACGACAATCCCTTGCTTCTAATTTAATTTTCTCTAAAAAAAATATATACTCAATTGTTCTAATGCAACATAAAGAAACACCCATTAAAAATGAAATTTTTTTCTCTGTTTTTTCTATTACCTCCCATATATTATGTGTGAGATTGTAACTATTGTAACGACCTGCTTCCGTCGTTATAGAAAAGCCAACGGAGGAAAATTTTGGGTCGGAAAAGTTTTTGTAGTAACTTGAAATTTTCAAACCTAGTCCAGATTTGGACGAAATCAGAGTCGTTAAGGTGTAGGGAAATCTGGTAACAATCGGGTGACTTATTTATGATTTTGATTACATGAGTGGTTAAATAAGTCGTTAAGGAATCTGTACGACTTTACGGAATTGAATTAGGGTGAGAAGAACTCCCGAAATCGATCTTAGCATGAACGGTAATTTTTTAGGGTCGTTGGTTAAAGGTGTGTTGTGACATGGGGGTCTTGGAATTATTAAAATAGCTCACTGGTTTTGTGCAAGCCGCTGGGGCAGGATTTCTGCTGCCAGGGTGGGATCGCTGTAGCGGGGTGGGTACCGTTGTGTCGGGTCTGACGCGACTTAAGGTCATAAATAAAACCCCAAAAATGTTTTATTCTGCACTTTTCGTCTTTGAGAGCTAGGAGACGACCCCAGACGAGTTCTTGAGCGTTTTTCACCATTCTTGAGGCTAAAGGTAAGATTTTAACTTCCCGGATCCGTGTTTCGATCAGTAGAATTTAGTTTCTTGGGTAATTATCGATGGGGGAGGGTTTTGATCTATGATTTATGGTGGGAAAAAGCCCTAAATTTGGTATTAGGATCTTGGTTTGGTCTAGGGTTATTAAGTTTGTTATAATCCGAATAATTAGACCTTTGATTGTTGATCCTTGCGTTAATTGTATATTTTTAGACCACGAACAAGCGAGAAGAATCTGGAAAGGAAGATTCAAGTGCCTTAGGGAATTCAAGCTTGGATTCGAGGTAGGTGATGGTTGTGATTTCATGTTGGTGTGATATATGTTTGTAATTGCTCATCATAATGCATGTATGTATGTGAATGTTGCATTATTGATCACCCTAATCGTAAATAAGGATAATTGAATAATTGTATAGCATGAATCATCTCTTATTGTATGATTATGAGAATATACATTGTGATTGTGATTGTTGTTTGTTGAATGGATCGGGTGTTGCATTCCGACACCCTAACTTGGATCAGTTGCCACATTCCGGCATAAACATGGGATCAGTTGCCACGTTCCGGCATAAACATTATATCGGGTACCATGTTCGGTATGCTAATAGTTTGGGTATGGGTTCCATGAGAGGACCATTGAATTGGGTTCCGTGAAAGGACAATTGAATTGTGTTGTGTATCTACTTGTGATGATTACGTTCATATCTAATGATGATTGATATTAGAGACTGTATGTGGCTCTAAATTGGTAACCAATGTGTATTATTGAGAACGTGAAATGCTACATTGATCCTGAAAAGATGACTAATAATGTATATGTTTGATATATGCTTGTTTTATAATATTGTGGTTACTTGCATATGTTTCACTTATTGGGATAGTCGCGTGATCCTACCAGTACAATGTGGTTGTGTACTGATACTACACTTGTTTGTTCTTTGTTGAGTACAAGGCATGTTACGCCCCCTAAAACTAGTAGGTGAAACTAGAGCCTTACGAGTGAGGTTTTGAGTTTGATGTGAGGGTTAAGGTTGTAAAATGAGTTCCCAAGATTAGGTTGAGGTGTTTAGGGATTAAACATCAAGGTACGACCCCCCAAGGACCAACCAAGGGTCCTTGAGGGGGACCCTAAAGTCTAACCTTCAAAGCTGCCTAGAACCAAAAAGCTGTCAAAAATGTGGTGACATATAGATGGCACCTACTGGGCGTAGGTCCATCCACTCCCCGTAGGTCATGGGGCGTAGGTCAAGGCCCTATTGTAGAGGCTGCAGGCAGGAGCTACGAGTGTGCAGTACGCCCCGTAGCCCCACCCACGGTCCGTGGGTCAGGGGCGTGGGTTGTAGCTACAACACTGCCTCATTCACCGCCTAAGGTAAGTGGTTCCAATAAATTCCTAATTTAATTATTTTAGTCTAGGGTCGTTTTAATTCATTTTATTAGACTTATATAAGGTATTTCAAAGTATTAACTAACCTACTAACTTCATAATCCCCAAAACCCCAAAGCATAACTAGCTTTACCCCCAAAAGTTCTCTCACTAAGAACCTCCATTGGAGAGCAAGAGATCAAGGTTTAGGGCTTAAGAACTCACCTTTTCCATTCAAATTCATGAAGATTCTTCAACTAAGGTATGGTAGTGTTTATTCATGGTTAACTTTCCATCCATGAAGTCCTTAAATTCTCAATTCCAAAGTTAGAAAATTCTCCAAAACTAGGGCTTTTTACTCCAAGTCATGGATTCTTCTCAAAACATTTTCAAATGATTCAATTAGTTTATATTATGGTTTAATTACTGATTTATGATGTTTTTATGATAAATTCTTCAATGAATCGATGAATTTTACTAACTTCTCATATTGGATCTTAAAGTTGGGGTGCTGAATTACTTTAGTAGAATGTTGTAGAATTATGAATATAAGTATTGATTACTTGAATTATGTATTAATTAAAGGATTCCTATGGTTTTGATGTTGATTTTCCCCCAAGAACTTATGAACCCCCTTGTCCCCAATTGGTGACTTTGTGAAGTGGGTGATTGTAGTATGATGAAGTTTATGAGTTTATGTTGTATTAGTTGAGTTAGTTGAATCATGTTGTCTTCCATGTCAAATGTAGTAATCTTAAATGATATTGGTTGATTTTGATCCTTGATCCAAGAGGGGTAAGACATGAGACTTATGCCAAATTGTGGCCTTATGTGCATACTTTATGAACATGATTATACTCTAAATTATGGTAAGTTGAATGGTAAGTTGAATAGTATGTGGTGTTATTGTGGAAAGACTCCACCAACATGACCTATATTGTGAGTGTTATAAATCATGCATTTTATGACTTGAATACTTGAACTATGATCATATCCATGTCTAATAAGATGAATGCTAGATGTGTTGATTGAATATGGTCTTTGGTCCTTGATGGGACAATATATGATATTATACATGCTTAGTGAAAGTGTGTGCATGATGTAAGACCATCTTTTGAGGAAGTAAAGGGGATCATGACTTTGTTGTAATTGTGGTGTAGTTTTGTCTATTCTCACTCACACACACTTAGACATGATGATTCCATGATTATGATGATATTATTGTGTTGATTGAAAGTTCATTCTCATAGACACATAATGAGTATAATGTAAAAGTTTTCCTCACATATTGAAGACTCTAGGTTGAAAGTTAGTTCTCACCTAATTGAGTCTATTATAAAGATCTTAGGTTGAAAGTCCATTCTCACCTAATGAATCTATGAGCTATCCTTATGAATTGTGTTGGATGGAGGGTAAGATACTCCTTCATGCTTGTAAATTCAATTCAAGACTAATCATGTATTCGTGGGAAGTTATGCCTAGCACCGAGTGGATATTGAAATTGAGATGGGAATACCCCTGTTAGAAAAGACGGATTTCTATAATGTATCTCATGAGATGGAAGCTCCCCCGCTAGAAAGGGCGGGTTTCTAGTAGCAATCTCCTTATTCCATAACTATGTGCCCCGTAGGTTATTTAGTCATTTGGATTCATTTCCAAGCTAATACATTTTAGTTCTACCTTAGGCAAGTAGGACACCTCATTTCGGTGTGGGGCATGACACCGGATTCTATGTAAGCTCACATGGTCTATGTAGGTTAAGGCTAATTCCCACAAGGTCAAGTCTAGGATGTGTTATGGTTATTCAAGGAGTTATACTTAGTGTGGGTGGTAGTATGGGATGCCATCCATGCATTGCATAAGTAGGCTTTGAGAGTAGTTATGGTAAGGTCCTATTTGTCAAGATGACTCATGTAATGAATGAGCTTATGTCTAGAAGATTATTTCATTTGATGTTAAGGTTACTTGTAATGTTGCATGTTAACTTGGATTGTTGCTATGAGTTGCTTCTATTGATATGATTAACTAAAAGTGAATGTGTCCTAGTCTATGAGAGATAGGCTAAGGATGAGCTTAAAAGAGGGTAAACATGAATGAGGATCTAAAGTGACTTGCTTAGTGTAGGTGGGATTATGGGGTCTTACCTATGCATTGCACAAGCTTTCCTTGAGGTGGCTCATGAAGTGTTGCTCACACGATAAGTTAACACTAGATTGCATTGACTATGTATATGTTCTTAATGGTATCTCTTATGTGTACTAGTTGTGATTGTTGTCTACCATGCTATGGTCTAGGTTACTTCATGATGCATTGTATGCTTAAGATTGGGTTTTCACACTATTTTCCAAATTATGGTTTTAAACTAGCAAAGTGCATGCATTTAACAAAATGTCCCTTTTAGCATGTTTTCAAAGGTTTTCATGCATGGCTATCATACTTGGTACATGTTTGTGCTAACCCATATTTCTTCTAAACTTTTACAAAGTGTAGGGTTTGGAGACTTGATGTCCTATTCTTGGAAGATGGGTTTCTAAGGAGCAAGGAGTTGAAGATTTGGCGAGTCCTCATAGCTTCGAGGACAAACCCAATTTCCATTTATGTCTTTTATTTTATGTTTAGAGCTTTTGGAAAGGGCTATGTCCCTAAGATGGATTCAAGTGTTGTAGCCTTAATGGTTATAGATGGTTTGAGACAAAGTATAGACATTCCACTTGTTTTTATAAAAGATTTCGATTGTAAAGAAAAGTTTTAAATTTTCGCAAATTTTCCCATGTTATTATGCTATGATGTGCTAAGAGGCTTGTATAAGACTCTTCGGAGTTTTATATGCCATGTTACGTCTAGGGGGTACCCTCGGGTCCTAACAGGACGTTTTCAGGCGGCTATTGATAGACCTCAGCCAAGAGACTATTGAACGTTACCAGATTCAAGGGTGAGCCAGTTCTTTCAGGCTGCCATGGATCTCTCTTGTTTAAGTCCATTCTTTTCGAACTCAGACTATTTGTTTAAGGTGTTTGTTAGTTTCGGGATTGTACCCCTTATTGTTAGACTTGTCGTTAGTAGAGTTTTGGTACAATGACTTTCAGGTTCTAGGGGTTGTTCTTCCGCATTAGTTTGGTTAAGTTATTTGTTTAAAACTTGGGGAGTATATGGGAACTCTGTATTTCTTTTAGTCATTTAAACATGCTTTCGTATCTTTAAATGCTTTAGTTTTCATTAAGTTGTTTAGTCTGGGTTGTAGTAATGTTCTCCCACCAGAGGGTTAGTGTGGGTGCCAATCACGGCGGTCTAGGTCGTGACAAAGTTGGTATCAGAGCCCTAGGCTCATTGATCTCATTGTACCAAAATGAGTTTAGTAGAGTCTTGCGGAATGGTACGAAGATGTCCGTACTTTTCTTTGACAGACTATAGGACTTTAGGAAAAACTCACTTATTTCTACTCTTTCGTGCTATTACTTGAATCCAAGTGGTGTCTGGGTGATACAAATTGGTATCTTTCCTTTTTCACTCTATGGTCCGAACTAGACCAACAAAAGTGGTAACACCATCACTAGCAAGAGAGGATGTGTATAGACTATCGACAGTTGAATAGGGTCACCATTAAGAACAAGTATCCATTGCCTCGGATAGACGACATTTTTGACCAATTTCAAGGTGCATCGATTTTTTCTAAGATTGATTTAAGGCCTGGTTACCAATAATTAAAGATTGAGGCGGTTAAGAATTTGGTTCGACCAAGTTCTATGATTGAAATTAGGAGTTTTGTGGGGCTCGCTAGCTACTATTGTCGCTTGTGGTATGAGTTGAGTCCAATTGGTATCTCCTGATTCCAATTGGTATCTTAATAAAGTGAACTAGACGTCGTACTCCCGGCTGAAGGGACACAAGCAAGTTAATTGGAACTGAGAAGGTTCCAATTGGTATTTGGCCTTAAGGGTTGAATAAGGCATAGATGATCAGTAATGGTCGTCTATAGAACAAACTAAATAAAGAATTTGAACTTGTCTGCAAGTTGTAACTGCTTGAGTGTCATGAAACTTGTTGTGAAAGGAAAGTCATCACGAGATTAGGTGCAAACGTCTAGATAAATTATGATGTGGTTCATTAGCGAGAAATCTGGACGTGCGTTGCGACCAACTGATATTCGTGTGAGAATCTGGGTATATCCTGGGAATATGTGTGTGGTACTGTTGAAACAGTGTAAAAAGATTCTAAAGTGCGTACTTCGTTGGGTTGACCAGGGGGTAGACAACGATTGTCCTATCTAAAGGGATTTTCTTAAATGCCTAGTTATAGCCGGGAAATCTAGGGGAAATATAGAAAAGAGAGGAACCTAGATATTGTTGGCAGGGGTTCTGTTTCTGTTAGGGCCGCTGGGGCGGGATTTTCCCCGCCACAGCGAGACCGCCAGTGCGGGATTTTTCCCACCAAAGAGGAACAGGGCAAGACAAAATCTCAGCCATGTCTCCCCTATTTTCCCCTAGTCACAATTATGGACCCCGAATCGTACCCGAACTAACCACCGCGATCTAATTCAGTGTTCAATAATCGAATATAAATTATAAAGTGTGTTAAATTGTGGAGAACTTGGGCATATAAAGAGGAAATCAACGAGGTCGTAGAGGCCAGGGAAATGGTAATACATGTAGATGAGTAATGTAGCCAGGCGATGAGGTTGCCCATTAAGACGACAGGGCTTAGTAATATGTTTTCCGGGCAAGACCGAGTTTGAGGTGTCTGATGCAGTGGTCACTAGTGCTACTCTTGTCTGTGCCCAAATGACTATTGTTTTGTGCGATCTGGGTTCTACTTGTTCGTATGTGTCAGTTCAATTGCCTTGAGATTTGAGGTGGTTTGTGATATATAATTGAATCCCCCATCCATGTTTCTACCACAGTTGAAAAGTCAGTCATAGTTATCCTTGTATATCATGTTTGTCCTATTGTGTTTATGGATTTTCAGACTTGGGTTGATTTGGTTATGTTGGATATGACTGACTTAATATAATCGTAGGCATGACTTAGTTGTCCCCCTATTATACCGGGCTTATTTGTAATGCTAAGTCGGTAACTCTAGAGATCTAGGGAAGGGAAAGATTAGAGTGGGAAGGGGGTACGAGCCTAAGCTAGCTAAGATCATATCCTCCATTCGGGCTAGGAAACAGGTAGGGCAGGGTTATTTGGCTTATTTGGTTCATGTTCGAGGTGTTGGGGTTGAGTCTCTCTCTATTGAGTCTATTCCTGTGGTATCTGAGTTTTAAGGAAGTGTTTCCTACGGAATTATCTGGTATGCCTCCTTATAGAGATATAGATTTATGCATTGACTTGGAAATTGGCACTCGCCTCATTTCCATCCCTCTGTATCGTATGGCTCCGGCAGAATTAAGAGAGCTTAAGGCTCAAATTCAAGAGCTTCTTGATAAAGGGTTCATCCATCCTAGTGTTTCCAAATGGGGTGCTCCTGTCTTGTTTGTTAAGAAGAAGGAGGGTAGTATGAGGATTGATGATTTTATCTTAATCCATAAGGGAGTGGATTAATACCAAAATGACAAACTTATGGATAAAGAAAGTTCCATTGAGTATACTTGGGTGATGGAAATTGAAGATTTTAGTAAGAAAGTGCATACCAAGATTGGGTTAGTCGTTTAAATTTGATGACTATACCTGAGTTTTAGGTGTCATGTTGATGAAAAGGTTGACTTCACAGTGATAGTCAAGGCTGACTGAGCGTAATGGTAATAAGAGTTTGCGATGGATTGGGATAGGATGCAACTATATAATAATATTGTTAGTTAAGCGAATTCTTGTACAGTAATTACGACTTGCAAGTATCTAAGGTTGTGGTTTTCCAATATTTTGTGAGTAAAGTGGTTGTATGGAAAGTTTTAAGAGATGGTGGGACACCACTCAAACCAAATTTTAAAGAGCTAGAGTTATAATGAAGAAAAATAGTGGGATGTAGTACAACCTTTAGAGAGAGGCTAGAGCAAGAATATTTTATTTTATTGCAAAGGCTAAAGAGATATCTTTAGAGGGGTAGATAGTTGGATTCAGAGATGCGTGATTTCATTCATTTTTTTGTGGCTATGGTAATAGTGTCAAGGATCCATCAGGTTGGTCAAAAACTATCGAAAAAGACTTGAGTAAGGAGTGTGCGGACAGTAGTTCGAGTGTGATGATAAGTGCTTTGTTTTGTTTTGAGTTTAGTAATGAGTACAATTGAATTTTTAGCGTAAGGTATTATAAGATCGATGGAGAGGCGATCAATGAATAGCGAAGATCCATGAATTCATAAAAATCTTCAAGGTTTAAGTTAATGTTGATAGATAAGGGGATTGTGTTATACGGTTGAGTTTACAAAGAGTTTTTATTGTAAGTCTACATTCGTGGTGATATATTTTGTCAAGGTATGAATTGGAAAGGTGAGAAATAATCAATTATATCGGTATTGAGCATTTGAAAGGACCTACACCTGGGTTGAGTCGTAAATTTACTACCATTGATTGTTAAGTACCTAAGAAAGGTTTCATTTTTAAATGTGTTGGCTTATAATAAGGTAAAAGGTCGAAGTGTTTATGATGGTTGTTAGTGTTGTGAGTATGATTCACTAGCTATGCTCTAGTGTGTTTTCACTTTTGTGGGTGGATCCCTAGTGGTGGATCAGAGGTACCAAATCCTGCGATGTTCTCTTGGTTGAGTGGGAAGATTTGGTTATTTCGAATGACATAATTGGTGTTGTCTTGGAGTTGTTAAAGTATTTTAGTGGTTCTACATGTACCACCTTGCTTATGAGAATTTATAGAAGAGCTACCATGCGTATTTGTGGTTGTTCGGCAATCTTAATATTCCTATAGTCGTCAAGGTCATGTATCGATTATGTGTGGTTGAATGTGGGGATCATTAGGTCCAATTCTACTGTTCTTTAGAGGTAATCTACAATTACTAAATCTAGCATTTCAATAGTGTTGTTTGAGGGGTTGTATGCTTGGACATATCCCTCGATGACTATCTGATTTCTAAAGATCAAATTTGTTATAACTTAAGCTCATGGGAATTTATGTTGTGAGATGGAGATATTGTTAAGAACTATGATTGTTTGGGTATTATGAGGGTGTGTTGGTTGATTCAGGATTACTTCTATTTTTAGCGAGTATTGACTTGGAATTTTATCATGCTTAAGTGCTAAAGGATTCATCTGGATGATTGTGTCAAGGTCATTGATAACATGTTGTAGACGTGTGTACGATCAACTTTGATGGTTGTTGGGATTCACTTTTGTTGTTGTTAAGTTTATCTCCTCTTTTTTTGCATTATTTGTTGTTCATTGCAAAATGCACAAATTGCAAGTGACATTTAATTATTTTTTGTTATTATGAAAAAAAAGAAGCTACAATGAAGTTTTTTTATTTTTTCCCCATATCTATGGTAAGCAAGATGGGGTAAGTATACACTTGTAAAAATCGAAAGCAATCTAAGTCCGAATACTCTCAATCAATGACTTTGATCCACACTTAAGGGACTCCTTCCATTTTGATTAGGTATCAGATTGCTACTAAAACTTGACAAAAATCTTTGAAAAGCTCATTTAGACATTTTATCAAACAGTTTAAGTACACCATTTTACTTAATAATTTTTAGCACTCTATGTTTATTTTTTAGCCTCCGAAAATTTGTAATTATAATTTGCTACTCAATATGACAATCATAATACACAAAGCATCCTATTTTTTTTAATTAAGTAATTGACAACTTAAAGCACAAAGTCACTTCAAACTAAAGAAAAGAAGAAAAAGTTAATTGATTTTCATGTCTTCATATATCTATGGGCTACTCTGAAATAATTTTGCAACAAAAACATTAGTTCCTCTAGTGATTCCCATATTGCCTTGGACATCTGATCAACAATATGCAATTCTTGTTTGTAAAGTGTTGAAACTCAATACCTTGACTAAATTAAGGAAGAAGAATAGGTAATCGTTCAAATATATGAAATTTTTGCACATATCTTGAACAATTTTTTCTTCCATTTGAATATAAGGGGCATGAATTTTAGAAATTTAAATAGGGTTTTTTTTAGAAGAAAGAGGAGAAGAGAGTAGTAAAAAAATTTCCAAAAATGAATTTGTTTTCACTTTCACCTTATTCAATATTATAATTTATTTTATTATTTTTAAAATCTAAGTGTATTTATTTTAGTTAGTTGGCAGCAATTGAGTGGTTCAGTTATCCACGTCAGAGCATTTGTATAACACGCGTTTTGTTTGAAATATTCGAGTGTTTTTTTGTTTAAATTTTGGATAGTTAAAGTGTTTCTTTGTGCACTATCAAAGTTAAAGGTCAAAGTTATAATTTGAAGTCAAGTTAAGGGTCATATTTATGTATTATGCCTTTTATTTAACTACACATGCTTCATTTTTTAACACAATTGAAATATATATATATATATATATATATATATAAAGCTGAATATAGACAATCTGATGTGGCACCTCTATACCTCTATATGGCCCCCATTCCTATTTATCTTTTTTCTCTTTTTTTGACATTTTATCTTTGTTTTCTATTATTTATTTGTATTTTAAAAAAAAAACTGAAACATTTAAATACACTACCCAATTAATCATGTTTCCTTAAAACTATCCTCACACCAATACACATTTAAGTAAATGAAAGATGATATAACTAAAACTTTTCACAACTGTTTATAATTACTTAGCCTATAAAATAAAAATATTAGAGTATTTGCAACCAACAACAATGAGTTTCTTCACTTTGCCCTCTTCTTATGATGATGGTAATGAATACATGAGTATCAAATTCCTTTCCTGAGATGTCCAACAAATTTCTAGGTCTTGATTCTTGTACGAAAAAAGAAAGAGAGAGTATCTCGTGATTCTTCGGAAGATATTGGTGTAAGGAGAAATGTCATGTAACAAAAGTTTCTCTTCAAAACAAAAGACGTTTTGAAAGAATGTTGCTTCTGCCGCTGAGATGTACAACGAATTTCTAACCTTGTGATTTCTTTACGAAAAGAGAAAGAAGGGTATCTTGTGATCCTTCTGAAGATATAAGTGTAAGGAGAAATTTCACGTAATAAAAAGTTTCTCTTAAAAATAAAAGACTTTTTGAAAGGATGTTGATTCCTCCAATAAGGAGATGAATATTGAGAGAGAAAATCATTTTGGTTGAGAAATTTGTAGAAAGAGTGATCAGTGTTCCAAAGTGTAAGAAGAATTATATGGAGAAATAATCAATCTATTTATGAAATTCATATCAAATTAGGAGAAGAATAGGTATTCTACTAATTCCTTTCTTTTTTTATTTTGTCTTAACATTTTTATGTGTCTTTACTTAAAGTTTATTTTTTTATTTATCTTTAATCAATTAAAGTTTATTGCTGGAACTATTTCTTTCCACTTCTTTATTTTACTAATTTATTTCTACTTCTATTTTGTCTTCTTTTTGTGTCTTTAATTAAAGTTTATTTTATTTTTATTTACTTATAATTAAAAAATTTATCAATATTTTTGACATTTTCTTTTATATTTTTGTTAAAATAATTTCTCAAAAATAAAGTTATTCTTTCAAAAGAAAATATGACTCAATTTTATTTTATTTTTTTGAGTTTTTTTTAAAAAAATTTTTTCCAAAAGACTGGTTTTTAAAAGAAAATAAGAAAAAATATCGAAGATAACCATATTTAATCCCTCTCATCATTAATACTATTAATTTCTTTTACTTCCCTCCCTTAATCTCATCATTAATGTTATTTATATTATTTTCTTAAATCATATTTTATTTTTTATTTTTTGTTCTTTATATTTTCTATTAAAGCTTTCTTTTTTTATTAAGTTTTATCAACATTTTCGACATAATATGCCTCAATTTTATTTTGTTTTTTTGAGTTTTTTTTTTAAAAAAATTCCAAAAGACATGATTTTAAAAGAAAATAAGAAAAAATATTAAAGATAACCATATTTAATCTCTATCATCATTAACGCTATTAATTTCTTTTAAGTCCTTCCCTTAATCTCATTAATATTATTTATGTTATTTCCTTAAATAATTTTTATATATATATTTTCTATTAAAGCTTATTTTATTTTTATTAAGTTTTATCAACATTTTCGACATATTTCCCTTATATTTTTATTAAAATAATTTCTCAAAAATAAAGTTATTCTTCCGAAAGAAATTATGCCTCAATTTTTTTTATTTTTTTGAAGTTTGTTTTAAAATTTCAGAAGACTGATTTTTTTTTAAAAAAAGTAAGAAAAAATATCAAAGATACCATATTTAATTTCTATCATCATCAATGCTATTAATTTCTTTTACTTCTTTCCCTTAATCTCATTATTAATGTTATGTATATTATTTCCTTAAAGCACTTTTTTTTTCTTCTTTATATTTTCTTTTATTTGTTTATTCCTAGGAACTAATTATTATAACTTCATAAAAATTGCAAAAACAAAAATTACATAATTTTATTTGCCTTTTTGTGTATATATATATGTCACGACCTAGATGGTCGTGATTCGCACCCACACTAACCCTCCGGTGGGAGAACCACTACTACAACCCAAACCAAGCAACTAAACCAAAAACTAAGCATTTAAGCATACGAAAGAAAGTTAAATACTAAAGAACGAAATAGGGAGTTCCCATAAACTCCAAACAAAAGTCTATCAACTAAACAAATGCGGAAGTAACACCTAGAACATGAAAGTCAATGTACGAAAACATCTAAAGTTCAACAAGTCTAAACAAGAAGGGATACAACCCCAAACTAATGCACTAATAACTAACTAGAAAGTCTAAGTCTGAAATGGTGGACATAGACGAAAGAGAACCCATGGCAGCCCAGAAGAATTGGCTCACCCTTGAATTCGAACGATCACTGATCTTCTAAGCGAGGTCTGTCAATAGCTGTCGAAAGATGCCCTGTACTCAACAAAAATAAGGGCAAGTGCAGTATCAGTATACAACCACAGTGTACTATAAGTAAGTCAATACAACATTATAAACACATGCATATATCGAACATATACAATATTATCAACATTTATGAACAACAAACAACTTCACATTTCTCAAGACACACAATTATGACAAGTCATTGGTCCTCTCATGGAACCCAAACCCAAATAGTTAGCATATCAGAACGTGGTACCCTATCCAATGTTTATGCCAGAACATGGCAACTGATCCCATAATTATGCCGAAACGTGGCAACCGATCCCAATTAGTTATACCGAAACGTGGCAACCGATCCATTCAACACACCACAATCACAAGTATCTTCTCAAGTTCATACAATTTAGTCATGATTCATTGCATTCATCATTCCTCTATCTCATTTACAATAAGCGTGATCAATAATGCAACATTCACATACATACAAGTATCATAATGAAGCAAGAACACAGATACATCACACAATCATAGAATCACAACCATCACTTACCTCGAAACAAACTTGAAACCCTAAGAAACTTGATCCTTCCCTTTCCGGATTCGTTCTGCTTGTTCTTGGTCTACAAACAATCAATATAATACGGGAATCAATAAACAATCACTAATTACCCGAATTACTAACAATTCTAACAATCCTAGATCATATCCATGATCCCCAAGTATCCAAAATAGGGCTTTTTCCACCATAGTTTCTAGATCAAAACCCTCCCCTATTGATAATTACCCATTCTATTACGTTCTACGGATTGAAAAACGGATTCGGGGAGTTAAAATCTTACCTTTAGCCTCAAGAATAGTGGAAAATTGTCAAGAACTGGTATGGGGTCGTCTCCTATCTCTCAAAGTCGAAAAGTGCAGAATAAAGTTGTTTTGGGGTTTATTTACGACCTTAAATCGCATCGAACCCGCCACAGCGGCCCTCACCCGGCTGCAGTGGCCCCCAGAAATCCCGCCCCAACGGCTTTCACAGAACCAGTGACCTATTTTAATAATTCCAAGACCCCCATTTCACAACACACCTCTACCCAACGATGCTCGGAAAATACCGTTCCCGCTAAGATTGATTTCGGGAGTTCTACTCACCCAAATTCAATTTCGTAAAGTCATACGGATTCCTTAACGACTTATCTAACTACTCATGTAATCAAATTCATAAATAAGTCACCCGATTACTACCAGATTTCCCTATACCTTAATGACTCCGATTTCGTTCAAATCTGGACTAAGTTGGGAAATTCCAAGTTACTACGTCAAAGTTTTCCAACCCAAAAAATTTCCCCGTTGGCTTTTCTATAACGACGGAACCTGGTCGTTACAATATATATATATATCAAATTAGGAGGAGAATAAGTATTCTACAAATTTTTTTTAATCTTAATTTTTATATGATTCTTTTCTTAAAGTTTATTTATTTATTTATCTTCAATTAATTAAAGTTTACTGGTGACATTATTTCTTTCAACTTCTTTATTCTACTAATTTCTCCTTCTTTTACTTTATCTTATTCTTTGAGTCGTTAGTTAAAATTTATTTTATTTTTAATTTATCAATATTTCAAAAAAATCTTATAATTTAATTAAATAATTTCTCAAAAATAAATTTATTCTTTCAAAAAATATTATGCCTCAAATTTTATTTTATTTTATTTTTGATTTATTTTTAAATTTCAAAAGACTGAAATTTTTTTGAAATAAAAAAATATCAAAGATGACTTTTTTTACTGAATGCTATTAAAATTTGTTTTACTTCCTTCCCTTAATCTCATTATTAATGTTATTTCTATTATTTCCAAAAAATACTTCTTTTTCTTTTTTTGTTCTTTATATTTTCTTTTATTTCTTTAGTCCTAGGAACTAATTAATATAACTTCATTAAAATTACAATTTTCTTTCCAGAATTTTATTTGCCTTTTTAAAATTTTAAATTATTTCTTTTGCTAGAAGATCTCTCGGATCCTATGTTTGATTACACAAGTGACGTTATTATTATTGTTATTGATCAATACTTCTGCCCATCTTATTTTCTTTATTTCTGTGAAAAATAGGGACAAAGTAGTGTGTTCGATAAATCAAGTAACTTTGATCTTTACAAATTTCATTAAGTAAATACACAGAACTAATTTAGAATTCAATAACGTAAAATATAAAAACTAAAAATTCATCAAATTCAAATTATAAGTTTACCTCTCCGAAAGCAAAAATGAATTTAATTTTTTATCAACAACATTTTATATTGTATAATATTAAAAAATTATTAAAAGAATTACAGCAGTAAAAATAAGTTTTAATTTTTTAATTAATAACGAATTTATAAAACGATCATTCACTTCGCGCAGAGCGCGAACTAGTTCAATATATATATATAGAGAGAGAGGGAGAGAGTAATTAATTATTATTATTATATTAAGGAGTGAGGGTTGGTGGTGTGTTGCTTCTAAAAAAATAAAAGTAAAAAACACAATACCTATTAAGAATCGAACTTGTGACCCTATGTCACGACCCAGACCGTCGTGATTGGCACCCACACTAACCCTCTGGTGGGAGAACCATTACTACAACCCAACTAAATAACTTAACCAAAAATTAAGGCATTTAAAGATACGAAAGTAGGTTTAAATGCTAAGGAAAAGAAATAGGGAGTTCCCATAAACTCCAAATCAGAAGTCTAATCAAAACAAATGCGGAATAACACCTAGAACCTAAAAGTCAATGTACCAAAACATCTAAAGTTCAACCATAAGTCTAAACAAGAAGGGGTACAATCCCAAACTAACATAGGAATAACTAACTAGAAATTATACAATCAAGTCATGATTTCATGGCAAACAATTATTCAATCATCTTCATTTATAAATAGTGTGATCAATAATGCAACATTCGCATACATACACGTATTATAATGAAGCAACAACAAACATACATCACACAACATGAAATCACAACCATCACCTACCTCGAAACAAGCTTGAATCCCCTAAGAAACTTGATTCTTCCCTTTCCGGATTCCTTCCGCTTGTTCTTTGTCTACAAACAATCATAATAGCGCAAGGATCAGTAAACAACACCTAATTACCCAGATTATAAACAATGACATCAATCCTAGGTCAAACCCTTGATCCCCATACCCAGTTTAGGGCTAATTCTACCATAATTTCTAGATCAAAACCCTCCCCCATCAATAAATACCCAAGAAACAAGGTTCTACGGATCCAAAAATAGATTCGGGGAGTGAAAACCTTACCTTTAGCCTGAAGAACGGTGGAAAACTATCAAGAAAGCACATGGGGTCGTCTTCTAGGTCTCAAGGTCGAAACTTACAGAATACAATGATTTTGGGGTTTATTTCCAACTTAAATCGCGACTGTTCTGCCACAGCGGTCCTCACCTCGCTATAGCGGCCTCGCCCTAGCGGAAATAATTCTGCCACAGCAGCTTGCACGGAACCAGTGAGTTGATTTGAGAATTCCAAACTCCCATTTCAAAACACACATTCATCCCAAGACACTCATAAACTATCCGTTCACGCTAAGATCAATTCCGGGAGTTCTACTCGCCCGAATTCAATTAAGTAAAGTCGTACGGGTTCCTTAACGTCTTAGTTATGTACTCATGTGATCAGAATCATAATTGGACCACCCAATTGTTACCCTATTTCCCTAGACCTTACTAACTCTGATTTCGTCCAAATCTGGACTAAGTTGGGAAATTCCAAGTTACTACGAAAAAGGTTTCCGGCCCAATAATTTTCCCCATTGGTTTTTCTATAACGAGGGGAATAGGTCATTCTAATAGATACCAATTTACCATCACTCGTCCTCGAGTGACAAACTTAGGAAAAACAAGCTAAAGTAAGAGAAGAGTAGTACCTGAATCGACGAACAACTGGGGATACTTGTCTCGCATGTCCTTCTCGGTTTCCCAAGTAGCTTCCTTAACTGGATGATGTTTCCACTGAACTTTCACGGACTTAATCTCCTTGGTCCTCAGCTTACGCACATCACGGTCTGGTTCTTCCTCATATTGGAGGTCTTTGTCTAACACAACTGAGTCCCATTTTATGATGTAATCCCCTTCACCATGATATCTCTTCAACATAGACACATGAAATACCAGATGAACTATTGATAGGTTGGGAGGTAAAGCCAATATATAAGCCACTTGACCTACACATTCAAGAACCTTAAAGAGGCCAATGTATCACAGACTTAACTTGCCTTTCTTGCCAAATATCATCACCCCTTTCATGGGTGAAACCTTAAGAAGAACATTCTCCCCAGTCTGAAATGCCATGTCTCTTACCTTGTGGTCTGCATACTTCTTTTGTCTACTCTAGGCTGCCAAAAGCTTAGCTTGAATACTCCTCACCTTATTTTGAGCATCCTTCACTAAATCAACCCCCAAAGGTTTCGCATCTTCAGCCTCGAACCATCTTATGGGTGATCTACATCCCCTCCCATAAAGTGCATCAAATGGTGCCATATCAATGCTTGAGTGATAACTATTATTATAGGAGAACTCACACAACGGTAGGAACTTATCCCAATGTCCTCCAAAATAAATCACACATGCCCTCAACATGTCTTCTAACACTTGAATAGTCCTCTCTGACTGCCCGTCCATCTGTGGATGGAAATTTATACTAAAAGTGAGATCTGTGCCCAATTCATCATGTAACTTCCTCCAAAACTTGGATATGAATTGTGTACCACGATCTGAGATGATAGAAAGAGGCACCCCATGCAACCTCACTATCTCTTTCACATAAACCTTAGCAGATTATTCAGCATTATAATTTATTTTGACCGGAATAAAATGGGCTAACTTAGTCAATTTGTCAACCACTACCCAAATAGAATCAAACTTTCCCAAAGTCTTGGGATGACCAACCACGAAATCCATAGCTATTCTTTCCCACTTCCATTCCAAAATTGGCATTCTTTGAAGCAAACCTGCATGCCTTTGATGTTCATACTTTACCTATTGGCAATATTGACACTTAGCCATAAACTCCGCTATGTCTTTCTTCATGCCAGGCCACCAATAAATTCGCTTCAAATCTCGGTACATCTTGGTCACACCGGGATGAATGGAATATTGTGAACCATGGGATTCTGTGAACAATTTATGTATCAAGTCATCAAATCAAGGAACACAAATCATTCCTTTAAAACTGAGCACACCTTCCGCATCAAGAGTGGTCTCTTGTTCCTTACCAATCACAGTCTCCTTTCTAAGCTCATTCAATTTTCATCCTCAAACTGTTTGGCCTTGATCTCCTCAATGAACGTGGACCTAACCTCAATGCTAGCTAACACCCCACCTCTTTCTGAGATTCCCAACTACATGAATTTAGACTCAAAGGCCTGGATTTCCTTAGCCAAAGATCGCTTAGTTACACTCAAGCAAGCTAAACTACCCATACTCACTGCTTTTTTACTCAAAGAGTCTACCACTACATTAGCCTTGCCCAGATGGTATTGAATGGTGACACCATAATCCTTAAGTAACTCCATCAACCTTTTCTGTCTCCAATTCAAATAATTTTGAGTGAATACATGTTGTAGACTACGATGATCCGTAAACACCTCACACTTGACACCATAAAGATAATGCCGCCATATCTTAAGAGAAAATAATGTCGCTGCCAACTCCAAATCATGCATTGAATAATTCCTCCCATGTACCTTTAACTGCCACGATGCATAAGCTATAACATTCTTATCCTGCATTAACACAACACCCAGACCCAAATGTGAAGCATCACAATAAACTATAAAATCCTTACCTTTAATGGGTAGTGCTAGAATAGGTGCGGTGGTCAAAAGAGTCTTGAGCTTTTAGAATCTCTCCTCACATTTTTCAGTCCATTCAAATGGTATCTCCTTTTTGGTCAAATTTGTCAAGTGTGTGGCAATAGAAGCAAAGTTCTTCACAAATCGATGATAGTAGCTAGTGAGCCCCACAAAACTCTTAACTTCCGTCATAGAGCTAGGCCGAACCCAATTCTTAACCGCCTCAATCTTTTGGGGATCTACCACTACCCCTTCTTTGTAAACTACTTGCCCCAAAAGGCAACTGAAGTCAACCAAAATTCACACTTAGAAAATTTTGCATACAACCTTTGTTTCCCCAAAACACCAGAACAATACGAAGATGGTCGGCATGCTCTTTCTCACTTTACGAATAAACCAAGATATCATCAATAAAGACTATGACAAACGAATTAACAAATGGCTTGAACACACCATTCATCAAACTCATAAAGGCTGCAGGCGCATTTGTCAACCCAAACGACATAACTAGAAACTCATAGTGCCAATAACGGGTTCTAAATGTCGTCTTGGGCACATCTTCAACCCTAATCTTGGTAATAGACCATAGATCAATCTTACAGAATACTGATGCTCCTTGCAATTGGTCAAAAATATCATCTATCCTTATCAATGGGTACTTATTTTGAATGGCAACCCTATTCAATTGTCGGTAATCTAACACATCCTCATACTACCATCATTTTTCTTAACAAACAAAACTGGGGCACCCCACGGTGAAGCACTAGGACAGATAAAACTTTTATCAAGAAGTTCTTGGATTTGAGCCTTAAGCTCTCTTAATTTTGCCAGAGCCATACGATATGGAGGGACAGAAATGGGGCGGGTACCAGGTTCCAAATTAATGCAGAAATTTATATCTCTATCCGGAGGCAAATCATTAGGAAACACTTCTCTAAATTCTATCACCACATTAGCCGTCTGGTCACAGACAAATATAGTATATGTGACCACTGCATCAGACACCTCAGCCTTGGTCTTTCTCCGAAAGGCATAAAACTTAGCCCTGTCATCTTGACGGGCAACCTCCTTGCCTGGCGGCACTGCTCTCCTACCTGCATTACCATTTCTCCAGCCTCCAAGGCCACGCTGATTTCCTCTTTATATGCCTAGGTCCTCCACAATGTTAACACACTTAATAACTTAACCAAGTAAGCATAGCATCTATCGTAGTAGTCGTATCATACCCTCCTTGATATACACTAAATTTAGGAAATTGCAGTAGAAATTCTAACCTCAATTGTCGCAACATAATTTCATCATTTACTAAGCAACCCATACATGATATGACAAAAATACTAAATGCATTTTCCAAGTAATGGTGCTTATTTATCTAGCTTTCCCTTACAAAACTTCTTAAATGTTGTCACCTTGGCAAAGTCTTCTGACTTCACCCCCTTCTACCTCCGTCACCAAATAAACCACTTCCTGAAAAGATTTTTTTCTAAAGCAGCCACCTATAAGCTTAAATCTGTAAATCTGACTTTATTCCCTTCACAACACGATGAATTTTCTCTTCTAGACTGAAGCAAAGTGGAGTACCGTATTTGGATAAAACACAACCTTTGCCTTAAAGGCTGCAACAAATACATTATATTGCTCTATATTCAGGAACTTATCTCTCCTCATATCCCTCAAAGTTTAGGGTATATACTTCTTCATACAATAAGTTATAAAATGATTCCCAAGTCATGAGTAGTGCATTTACTAGTCGGCACTCAACATAAGACCACAACCACCATTTGGTGTCTCCCTTATATTGATATGTCACAAACTCAACCCCAAACCTCTCCATTATATTCATTTTATGAAGCAACTCATGACATTCAACAAGGAAATCCTAGGAATCTTCAGATTCAGTACCCATGAAGAATGAAGGTCTCAACCTTCAGAACTCAGTGTTAACCATCTGCGGACAGAAGAGTGGATGAGATTAGATACCAATTTGGATCAGCAGATACCAATGGGAACCAAGTTATAGCA
This sequence comes from Solanum acaule, assembly GCA_036250505.1. Classification (NCBI taxonomy): domain Eukaryota; kingdom Viridiplantae; phylum Streptophyta; class Magnoliopsida; order Solanales; family Solanaceae; genus Solanum; species Solanum acaule. The sequence continues at coordinate 33,220 of JAJOOR010009921.1, forward strand.
CGAAATGAGACAACATAAAACAGAGATTTCCTAAAGTGCTATAGCCTCTCGAAGAAAAGTACAAACGTTTTTGTACCGTTCGCAAGACTCTACTAGACTCATTTTGGTACATCGAGACCAACAAACCTAGGGATCTGATACCAACTTTGTCACGACCCAAACCATCGTGATTGGCCCCCACAAACCCTCCGGTGGGAGAACCACTACTACAACCCAACTAAGCAACTTAACCAAAAACTAAGGCATTTAAAGATACGAAAGTAGTTTAAATGCTAAGGAAAAGAACTAGGGAGTACCTATAAACTTCAAATCAAAAGTCTAATCAAAACAAATGTGGAATAACACCTAGAACCTGAAAGACAATGTACCAAAACATCTAAAGTTCAACCATAAGTCTAAACAAGAAGGGGTACAATCCCAAACTAACAAAGGAATAACTAACTCGAAAGTCTAAGTCTGAAAATGTGGACTTAAAACGAAAGAGAACTCATGGCAGCTCGGAAGAACTAGCTCACCCTTGAGTTCGAAACGGTCACTGATCTTCTAAACGAGGTCTGTCAATAGCCGCTTGAAGATGCCTTGTACTCAACAAAGAAAGAGCAAGTGCAGTATCAGTACACAACCACAGTGTACTGGTAGGATCACACGGCTATCCCACTAAGTGCAACATACATAACCTATTATAGCATAATAATAACATGCATACACCGAACATATACAATATCAACATCACTTACGAACAACGGAGCATTTCACAATTTTCAAGATATACAATTATGTCAAGTCAATGGTCCTCTTATGGAACCCAAACCCAAATTGTTAGTGTACCGGTTCGTGGTACCCGATCCAATGTTTATGCCGGAACGTGACAACCGATTCCATATTTATGTCGGAACGTGGCAACCCATCCAAGTTAGTGTGTCGGAACGCAACACCCGATTTATTCAACAAGCCATAATCACAAGTATTTTTTCATAATCATAAAATCAAGTCATGATTTCATGGAAAATAATTATTCAATCATCCTCATTTATGAATAGTGTGATCAATAATACAACATTTGCATACATACACGTATTTTAATGAAGCAAGAACAAACATACATCACACAACATGAAATCACAACCATCACCTACCTCGAAATAAACTTGAATCCCCTAAGAAACTTGATTCTTCCCTTACCGGATTCGTTCCGCTTGTTCTTGATCTACAAACAATCATAATAGCACGAGGATTAATAAACAACACCTAATTACCTAGATTATAAATAATAACATCAATCCTAGGTCAAACCCTTTATCCCCAAACCCAGTTAGGGCTTATTCTACCATAAGTTCTAGATCAAAATCCTCCCCTATCGATAAAGACCCAATAAACTAGGTTCTACGAATCAAAAAATGGATTCGAGGAGTGAAAACCTTACCTTTAGCCTCAAGAATAGTGGAAAACTGTCAAGAAAGCATATGGGGACGTCTCCCAGCTCTCAAGGTCGAAACTTGCAGAATCAAATGATTTTGGAGTTTATTTCCAACTTAAATCGCTACTGTCTCGCCACATCGATCCTCACCCCGCTACAGCAGCCCCGCCTTGACGGAAATAATATCGCCACAGTGGCTTGTACGGAACGAGTGAGTCGATTTGAGAATTACAAACTCCCATTTCACAACAGACCTTCATCCCATGACACTCAAAAACTACCCGTTCACGCTAAGATTAATTCTGCGAGTTCTACTCGCTCGAATTCAATTATGTAAAGTCGTACGGGTTCCTTAACGTCTTAGTTATCCACTCATGTAATCAGAATCATAATTAAAACACCCAATTGTTACCAAATTTCCCTAGACCTTACTGACTCCAACTTCGTCCAAATCTGGACTAGGTTGGGAAATTCCAAGTTACTACGAAAAAGTTTTTCGGCCCAAAATTTTTCCCTGCTAGTTTTTCTATAACGATGGGAACATGTCGTTACACCCTACACTCTTCTTGGACGCTGCAAACCACTGTACTATCCTGTGAAGTTGTTACAAGGGTGTCCAAACTATGATATATAACCATTTCAAGTATCAATTTACCTCTCTCTCTCTCTCTATATATATATATATATATATATATATATATATATACCCTCGACACACTATAGCTACGCCCCTGACTTGTGTATGTATCAATTATAACTGAATAGTTTTTGTTACTTATGGTGTATTTGAATAGTGTAGATATGAGAATATTTAAATAAGGTATGATTAAATAATCTAGATATGAGAATATTTATCAATCCCTTTAATTAGACAGTTAGGAGAGTGTGTAATATTTTATTATCTTATTTCCTTATCTATATTATCTGTAACAACTATTTAATCTCATCAACTTGAGGGAATGATCACTCAATTCAATTCACAATATCTCTTCTTCTTCTTCTTCTAATTTTGTGGTATCAGAGCCATTGGTTTTTTTGGTCCTCTCTATGAATGTTCTTCTATTTCAGTAACAAAAACTAGAAAAAAAAATAGAGGGATTGATCAACTGGTTGCTAAATCACCCATATCAAAACAAAATTGTCAAGTCTCATCTATGTCTTTCTCTAATACATCTTTTTGTGTCAAAAAAAGGCTCATAATGAATGGATAATCTCAATCTATCACTTTAACTAGAGTATACTATAATGACTACCTTTAGTATCAAACATCAAGGCAACAATCATCAACTACTTGCACAATACAACATGGTAACTCCTTTACTTATGCCGCACAGTCTTCGTCTCAAGAACAATGGATTCCTAATTTTGATGCTTCTGACATATTTCTGGTAATAAAAGCACTTTCTCTACTCTTACTACCCCTTCTACCCTCTCTATTGTTACTTTGGCGAATGGATTAAAGACAATTTTAAAAGAGATAGGTATAGCTCATCCTCTGCCTTCCATTCATTTAAAATCATTCCTTTTTGCAGTCCATATAATCTTATTTCCATTAGCAAATTAACAAAAAACCTGAAATGCATTGTAACCTTCTTTGATGATTTTGTTCTTGTGCAGGATCAGAGTATGGGACAAGTGATTGAAAAAGGACATGAAGCATAGGAATTGTACCTCCTCACTATCCAAACACCACATGTTTATTTCACTTTCATTGTTTCTTCTGAATTGCTCCATAGTTAATTGGGTCATCCAAGTCTCCTGAAATTGCAAAAGATAGTCTAGTTTATCTAGTTTATCTTTGTTAGAATATGAGTCGTGTCATCTTGGTAAGCACATTCGTTCCTCTTTCCCAAAACATGTCAATAATAGGGCCACATCTATGTTTTAAATCGTTCATTCGAACATTTGAGGTCCAAGTCGTGTCAGTTCTTCCTTAAGCTTTCATTACTTTGTTACTTTTATTGATGACTATTCTCGGTGCATGTGGTTATTTTTAATGGAAAACATATCTGAGCTATTCTCTATCATGGTGAAATACGCAATAAATTTGGTATTTACATTAAGAAGTTAATTAGTGATAATGCCCGAACATTGTTATACACTGTGTATTACTAATACCTAGAATTTCTTGGTATTAGTAATACACAACTTAATACACAGTATAGTGTATAACTAATGCTTGCAAATATAGGTGTTATTATGGATCTTCAACCATTATCAGGTATTGAATATATTATTCTTGTGGAGATATTGTTTCAGCAAGTTCTTGTTCTCCTTATTTGTCTTTTCATGGCTAGTCATGGTCATTCTCTAAGAAGACGATGTCGAAACAGACGTGAGGTTAGGTATCGTATGAGTGTTCGAGTTCCGAAAATCATTTCTCACTTACACTATATCATAAATGATAATGGTAGTGTATGTATCGATAAGTTAAGAATGGATAGAAATGCCTTTCACACTTTAGTT
>JAJOOR010009922.1:0-40328 GCA_036250505.1 Solanum acaule
GACACTTGGAGTTGCTTCCCCAAGTTGGTGAGTCCTCAAGTCCGAGGACAAGACCCTATGATCTAGCTTCTATGTTTAGTTCTTTGCTTATGTTGAAAGACATTGTTGTATTTTCCTATTTCTAGACTTCTTATTAATGTAAGGGCTAAGTCCTATTTTTGATACTTCTATGTCTAGATGGTACATTGTGACGAAGTTAGATTCTAATTTTCATATATGAAGTAAAGTTGAACTTCCAAAGTAAAATTTTTATATTTTCCGTGATTTTATTCTATGATACATGCTATGAAGAATGTTAAGGGCTTGTATAAGACCTCTTCGAGGTCGAATATGCCGGTAACGATTAGGGGGTGCTCTCGGGTCGTTACACAAACTTAGCTAGATATATGGGATAAATTGGTTATTAGGTGCATAAATATGCCGAAAATCAAACTTCTTCCTTGATTTGCAAGAAAATTCACTTCCTCATTATATAGAGCCTCAAAGTGTGCATCCTTAGGGTTTAATCCACTAACACCAACATCATTTATGCTTTTTGACCCACTACCCATTACGTTTTTTGACAAAATATCAAACTAGGTCATCATTTTGGCCATATTTTGGTCTCGCTCTTCATCATTCTCTATCTGTTCCTTTGTCATCCTAATGGTTAAAGGAGACACCTTATCTTCCCGAGTGTACCAGGCTCTGTTTATTTTGGTCATACCATCGAGGAGATTAGATGTTATTTCGAAAGATTGTTGCATTATACCTCCTCGAACGAGTTGATCATCCACACCTTTGTTTACTGAGTCTAGACTCCCAGAAGTGTTGTATCAACACGTTGTTTGGCATCCCGTGAGTCGGACATTGAAGTAACAACTTTTGAAATCTCATCCACGTCTCATGGATTGGCTTACCTTCTAAATGTTTAAAGCCCTGAATATTATCTCTCAAGGACATCATCCTCGTAGGAGGAAAGAACCTTATGTAGAACGCCTCAGTAAGTTCATCCCAAGTGGTAATGGAATCCTTCGGTAGATCAGCTAACCATTTGGTCGCTTGCCCTATCAAAGAGAAAGGGAACAACTAGAGACGGACTGACTCTTGTGAGATGTTTTTAAATGAGAAGGGACCACATATGTCCACAAAGTTCTGAATATGATCATGGGGATCCTCATGAGCTAGCCCTCCGAATAATCCTTTCATTTGCAATAGTTGCAACATTGTGCTACTCACATGGAAGACAATATTTCCCTCAATAGGAGGTAAACGTATAGAACCTACGCCACCCAATTGAATTGGGTCATTGACATAATTCAAGTTCTCGATGTCATCTTGGTGTCCAAGTTGTCTACCGTTACTTCCCTTTACACTCATCTCGTCCTCTGTTCTCAAACGGCCAACAACAAACACAAAACAAGGTAAGTCGATTCAACTACAAAACAAAAATATCATAATCTAAACTTCAATAAGAGAATTATAAACACCACTCCCCAGCAGCAGCGCTATTTTTGATAAACACTTAACTACACCTCATCTAATACTTGGTGTAGAGGATCGCAATATAGTATAAACCAAACAAAGAATTGGGGTCGATCCCACAGGGAGTGATACAAATTAGAATTCAGTTACGAAGTTATAAACGTAGTCTAATCAATTATAGGAATAGAAATTATCAAAAAAAAATCGATAAATAAAAGGGGATGACAACGAATGTTAGATGGAGGGGATTAGGTTTGTCGATTAACAACTATAACAATTAGAAAAACAGGGAGTATCAAGTAGATAAATGATACTTGGGGATGTGATTGATTAAAGACTAATTTCTCTATATGGGTAATTATAATTTACTAACATTTGCTTAATCTTAGTGAGTAGGCTAGGCTATAGATACAATAGCTTTCTCTCAAACAACTATTACGATTCAAGCGAGTTCTCTTGAACCTCGACAAGCATAACACTAAAAACAACCCAATACCTCAATTTATCCACTCTCTCGAGCTAGATAGGTAGGATCGAGTAAAGAATCACTCTCTCGAGTTGAACCCACAACAACCCAATCACTACAATCATCAATCGATAATCTTAGTTCTAAAACTTCTTTATCAGGCAAGCCTACAACACTAAGTTAGAATTGCATTTGCTACTACAATTCATAGATTAATACACAACTATCAATTAAACCCACTTCAAATTAGCATGTAAATCAGTAAAAAAAAAATACCCAAAAGTTAATTAGAGCAAATAATCACATGATCACACCCCCAAGAATGGGGGTTTTAGCCACACATCATAAAAGGGAAGAAATCAATACCAATTACATTCTTCATACCCTGGGTATTGCAATCCACGTCTTTACAATGATCCAAAATGCTTAAATTTGAAAACCCAACTCAAAATCAACTAGAAAAGTCCTTAAACTAAGTAAAACAAAATCTCCAATGAAATCTCAAACTTCTACAATGGAAATATTTCTCAAGAAATGACTAGATTCCTTTTTTAGCTTTTTGAAATTCAATTTATACGTTCTCAAATTTTGGCCTTCAAGACCACTAGGCGAGGTTAGTTGAGCATTGCCGACCAAGTCGGCGATGCTCCAAATGTCTCCATTTCAATGCCGGTTTGCCTTGGCTCCTTAACCTCAGAGTTCTGTGACTTTAGGCGATTAGGATCGAGGATGCCGATCCATTTTATGGTACGCCGACTGTCTATTTCCATTGCCAAGTAGGTTTTTCCCCTGGGCTTGCATGCTAGAACTTTTGGCAACTGAAGAGCCGCTCGATGGGTCGCCACTCTTGGCGATCATTAGGACTGCCTTTCTTCAACTTCTTCAGCTTTCTTCGCTCCATTTTGCCTGGTAATTTCCTTGCCTTTGTTCTTAGCCTTCATTGCTGCAAATCAACACTTTAACATTAGTTTAGAGAATAATTAGGCATTAAGGACAATAAAACAATGAAAACAAAGCCCTAAATGAGTCAAAATCTCATACTCATCAGTCCTCTCGATTGGGAAAAATTTAAAGTCACTTTCTTTGATAGGTTCTTTCCCCTTAAGATGAGGGAGGAAAGGTGCTTCAATTCATCAACCTTCATCAAGGAAATATGAGTGTGAAGGATTATTCTTTGAACTTCACACATTTGTCTAGATATGCTCCTATTATGATTGTCGATCCTATGGAAAAGATGAGTAAGTTTGTTTCGGGTGTGTCTAAGATGGTGGTTAAGGAATGTCGTACCGCTTTGCTTATCAATGATATGGAAATTTGTAGTGTCATGGTTCGTTCTCAACAAATTAAAGAGGAGTAACTTACGGAAAGGTCTAGGGAGGTAAAGAGGGCTAAGATCGGTGATGGTAACTTCTCACATTTATGGTCCGATGGACATGGTCGTTCTAAGTTTCGACAAAGGTTCTCCGGCCAAGGTTCCTCAAATGCTCCTTCTAAGTTCAACAAAGATAGGGTGCCTAACCTTAAGCCTCAAGGAGGAAATTGTGGTGGATCTTCATTGCCTATGTCTACTTGTGCTAGGTGCGGAAAGAAGCACGAGGGTAAGTGCTTAGCCTGTACGGATAGTTATTTTGGTTGTGGTAAAAGTGGGCATAAGATGAGGGATTTTCCGATGCTTATGGTTAAAGGAAGAGAGGGTAATCAAGATCCTCCTAGTGGCTTGGGTTCCAATGCTCCCAAGAAAAATCGATTCTATGCACTTCAGACTGATGGTGAACAAGAGGGTTCTCCCGATGTGGTTACCGCTATGTTGAAAGTCTTCAAACTTGATGTTTATGCTTTACTTTACCCTGGTGCTACCTTGTCTTTTGTGATGCCATATGTGGCTATGAGGTTTGATATTCTTCTGGATGTGTTGTTAGATCATTTTTCTTTCTCTACTCTTATTGTTGATTCTGTTGGGCTAAGAGGGTCTACAGAAAATATCCCATCTCTCTGTCCCATAGAGTCACTCTTGTTGACCTTGTAAAGCTTGATATGATAGATTTTGATGTTATCCTTGGTATGGATTGGTTGCACTAATGTTATGCTTCTATCGATTGTAGAACCTGCGTAGTGAAGTTTCCTTTTCCAAATGAATCTATCTTAGAGTGGAAAGGGGAAAATATATGCCTAAGGGTTAGTTTGTCTCTTCTCTTAAAGCTAGAAAGATGATTTTCTAAGGGTTGCATTTATCATCTAGTTAGGGTGAGGGATATAGATTCTGAGACCCCTACTCTTGAGTCGGTTCCCATTGTTAATGAGTTTACAAAAGTGTTTCCTGATGATTAACCCGGTATTCCTCCGGAAAGGGAAATAGACTTTGTTATTGACCTTCTCCCATAAACGCAACCTATCTTTGTTCCTCCTTATCGTATAGATCCAACAAAACTTAGAGAATTAAAGGAGCAATTGAAAGATTTCTTGGATAAGGGTTTCATTCGACCAAGTATCTCTCCATGGGGTACTCCAGTTTTGTTTGTTAAAAAGAAAGATGGTTCACTTCGTATATGTATTGACTACCGGTAATTGAATAAAGTTACTATCAAGAATAAGTGTCCTTTTCCAAGAATAGATAATTTGTTTGACTAACTCCAAGGAGCAATTTACTTTTCTAAGATGGACCTCCGTCAGGTTATCACCAATTGAGGATGAAAGAACATGATATTCTAAAGAAGGCTTTTCGAACTTGGTATGGTCATTATGAATTTTTGGTAAAGTCATTTGGTTTGACTTATGTTCCGGCGGCGTTTATAGATTTGATGAATAAGGTGTTTAGACAATACCTTGACATATTTGTGATTGTGTTCATTGAAGATATATTGGTCTATCCGAGGAGTGAAGACGAGCATACCGATCATTTGAGGATTATGTTGCATGACTTCAAGGACCAACAACTATTTGCAAAGTTTAGCAAATGTGACTTTTGGCTAAGGTTCGTGGCTTTTCTTGGGCATATTGTATCCGGTAAGGGTATTAAGGTAGATCATAAGAAGACGGATGCGGTTAAGAGTTGGCCTAGACCTCTATCCCCTTTGGATATTAGAAGTTTCTTGGATTTAAACTATTACTATAAAAGGTTTGTTTAAAGGTTTTCTTCGATTGCCTATCCATTAACGACATTGACCCAAAAGAAGGTTAACTTTATATGGTCTGTAGCGTGTGAAAAGTGTTTTCAAGAATTGAAGGATAGACTCACTTTCGCATTGGTGTTAACATTATCGGAAGGGACTGATGGTTTTGTCGTTTATTGTGATGCCTCAAGAATTGATTTAGGGTGTGTCCTTATGCAAAATGGGAAAGTTATTGTTTATGATTCAAGGCAACTTAAGATTCATGAGAAGAATCATCCTACCCGTGACCTTGAACTAGCAGCGGTTGTTTTCAACCTAAAGATTTTGAGGCAATAGTTGTATGGTGTTCATGTAGATATCATTACCAACCATAAGAATTTGCAATATGTGTTTAACTAGAAGGTTCTAAATCTTCGCCAAATGAGGTGGCTTGAGTTACTAAAGGATTATGACATGATTGTTCTCTATCACCCTGGTAAAGCGAATGTGGTGGCAGATGCTCTTAGTCTATTATCGATGGGCAGTATTGCTCATATTGAGGATAATAATATAGACTTAGTTCGAGATGTTCATAGATTGGCCCAATTGGGTGTTCAACTAGTTGACTCTACCAAGGGTGGTGTGATGGTTCACGATGGTTCAGAAATCATCTTTTATGGCTGAGGTAAAGCCCAAGCAAGGTATTGATCCGAATTTTGTCGAATTGAAGGAAGCAGTGCTTAAAAAGTCCGTAGAGGCTTTCTCCCAAGGGAGATGAGGTACTTATATATGAAGGTCGGTTGTGTGTGCCTAATGTTGATGACTTAAGGGAGCATATCTTATTAGAAGCCCATAGTTCTCAATATTCCATTCACTCGGGAGCCACCAAGATGTACCCTGACTTGCAAGAGATCTATTGGTGGAATGGGATGAAGAAGGATATTACGGAATTTGTGGCTAAGTGTCCTAATTGCCAACAAGTGAAGGCTTAGCATCAAAATCCAGAGGTTTATCTCAAGGTATTAATATTCCTACTTGGAAGTGGAAAGATTTGAATATGGACTTCTTTGTTCGTTTACCACGCACCCGACAACATGACTCGATTTGGGTTATTGTTGACCGAATGAAAAAATTGGCTCATTTTTTTCCTGTCAAGGTCTCTTATTCGGCAGAAGATTATGCTATGTTGTATATCAAGGAGATAGTGAGGTTGCATGGAGTGCCCTTATCCATTATCTCCGATCGTGGTACCAAATTCACTTCTCAGTTTTGGAAATCTTTCCAAAAGGATCTTGGTACTCGTGTTAAGCTTAGTACAACCTTTCATCAACAAACTGATGGGAAAGCAGAGCGTAAAATCCAAAATTTGGAAAATATGTTGAGAGCATATGTATTTCACTTCTATGGTAATTAGGATGATCAATCTTCTTTGATTGAGTTTGCATATAACAATAGCTATCATTTAAGTATTGGTATGGCTCCATTTGAGGTCTGTATGGTAGGAGGTAAAGAACCCATATAGGTTGGTTTGAAGTGGGTGAGGTTGTTTTGATAGATCTCGAATTGGTACATGAGGCTATGAAGAAAGTCTGACTTATTAGAGAAAGGTTGAAAACAACCCAAAGTTGACAAAAGTCCTATGCCGATGTTAGATGAAGATATTTTGAGTTTGATGTTCATGATTGGGTCTACTTGAAAGTTTCACAAATGAAGGGTGTAATGATGTTTAGAAAGAAAGGGAAGCTTAGTCCCCATTATGTGGGCACATATTAGATTTTGAGGCGAATTGGCAAGGTTGCTTATGAACTTGCATTACCTAATGAGTTGGTATTGGTACATCCAGTTTTCCATGTCTCAATTATAAAAAAGTTTGTTGGAGATCCGACATCTATAGTCCCCTTAGAAGGTTTGGAAGTTAAGGAGAATCTTTCTTATGAGGATGTTCCGGTTAAAATTTTAGACCGGCAAGTTAAGAAGTTGAGAAATAAAGAAGTTGCATCCGTGAAAGTTCTTTGGAGAAATCAGTTAGTTGAGGGTGCTACAATGGCAGGGGGAGCAACATGGAAATCGAGGCTTGGGAGGCCGAGGCCGATATGATTGTTTTAACGAAAAATAAAAAATGACTCTGTTTTCAAAAAATTGACTTAACTTATGATTTGAAGACAAATCGATTTTCAAAAGAGAGTCGCCACTTAATTTTTGAAAGAAATTAAGAAAACTTACAATTTTTCAAAGGATTTAAACAGAATAAAATCATTTGAAATTCAAAGGGGATTCGGGGTTCAATTTATATTCCGAGAAGGTGTTGGTCCCTCAGAATGTCCACTAACATGCGGTTGACCAACGACTTGAAAAAATATTTGACTAATTTTTAAAATATTTTATAAATAAAAGCTATTTTGAAATATTATTTGGAAGGAAGTAAACTTTAAACAACTTTTTAAGAAAATAAAATTTGTCAACAAACAACTAAGTAAATATATAAGAACTAAATTATTTCAATTAATCTAAATTAAAACCAAAACAAGTAAAGGGGTTAGAATTAATACAAAAAAAAAACAAATAATAATAAAAGAGGAAATAAACTCAATTTTAAAGTCAAATTTTGGGCCTTAGGGTCAACCTGTCCTAAGTCTAAAATTGGCTAATGGAATAAAATGGGCCTCAGCCCTCCTCCATTTATGCTCGACCTGTTATGCAAAGAAAGAATGGGCTTTGACCCACTTTAATTCCTGAAAATTCTTGTATACACTGAACATATATTGCTGCATATGGGCTGTACATTAGCCCATTTTCATGTTATTGAGTTGTATACCAAATGCATACAACCCATTTTAGCTTCTGCAACCTGTATTTTGATTTTTGAACATGTATATCAATATTCTCCATGTATATCAGCGTATACAACTGCATACAACATGTATATTGCCCGTTTTTGGACTTTGAAATTTGCAATCTGCCTTATTACAACTGTTATTCCGCTTCCCAGACCTATTCGTCATCTTCTCTATTGGCAATGAGGCCGACCCGAGAGGAAAAAAATGGATTTGGGCCTTTATGGCCCATCTCAAAATGCAAGGATGGGAGGAAGAGTCCAATAGACTCCCACAGTAGATTGCATCCGAACAAATTAAGAAAAAAGGAATTAGAATGTATACCGTGTAACTAGAAGAAGAAATTAAATAATTGAACACTTTAGAGCAAACTAACAGAGACCAAAATTCAAGGCTAACAAAAATTACTTCAACATTCAAGCATAAAATAAGGAAAATTCTACACAATTTGTAGTAGCCAAAATCCATGTTTAACACATATTCATGCTTCCCAATTAAGAAGTAATCTGGTCACATGCACCATTTTCAGGGAATGAAGACACAAACAAGCTACTAGAAAGATTAAGCTGACAAATTCTACTATTTTTGAAGAAAAGGCAAATGCTTAGAATAAATGAAAACTCACCAACAACAATCAGTCAATTTCCAATTGAAAGAAAAGTTTTTCCTAGACCACACCAACCACTAATCCAAAGACAATGAAATCAAACATATAAAAAGAACGAGAAAATAAGCTATGAGTTACTGAAACAAATGAAGAAATCATATGCTAATATTTAACAACTAGTGAAATATTGAAATCAGAGAAGAACAAAAGAAAGATGGATAGTTGTGCCCTTCCAACTCTACATGCTTTCAACTCATCGGAACTTGTTAAAAATGAAAGACAAAGTTTCGCATTTTACAAATAGGCCTACGAGCAAGCTCAACAATCATTCATTTAAAAGATTCAAAACTAGCAGTACTAAAAAAAACAAGATCGACTCGAAACCACCTCACAAAAGGCATGCTGATAATAATTAAAATAAACTAGACCACATTCAAGCAAAAGAAAAAGATGAACAGCAATAAACCCAGCAAGATGAGACTATGAAAGCTTTTGGAAAACAAGCACAATAGAGAGTTGCAAACATGACTTTACTAGCTGAAATAACAAAGATACGGACAACACTCAAATTGAGAATTAAGAATTCTTTTACATATTAATCAAACAAAACTTATAGCTAGAGAGAGAGCCAATTTCGGTAACTAAACTACTCAATCTTAACGCATGATAACCAAGACAAGGGTTAGGAACGAGAAAACTTAGAACAATCAAGAATTAATCAGGGCAGAGTTAAGAAATATTTTACTTCCTTATGGGCAGTGACCTAGACGGGAATGAGCTAGCTACGAGGATGATTCCACCACCAAAATAAGACTACGAGAAAATAACAATCGAACTTCGAGTGCCCTCTATCTCACTTGTCAATTTTTGGTCTATTTTAGACTAAAAAACCTTTTTATTTTCTCTGTAATGTTGTGTCTGATTTATGAGTATCGACACTATTTTTTCTCACCCTGAACAATGAGGAAGAGGGGGTACTTATATGAGGAAACTAGGGTTCAGAATTGGAGCGGGAAAGGTTGAAAAATTCGGATGAACAAGGGCCCATGAAAACCAATTCCAAAATTTAAATTCCTTTCAGAAAAGGAATATCCCAATTGATGCCAAATTCCCAACGAATTGGAGGCGAGGTGGATGGCCCTGATCAACTTGGGTGTCCTTGAGCTCGACGTGGATTGATCTCATGCTACAAGAATGATTTTGCGTGCCTCTGTGCTGCTGAAATTCGTATGAATAGAGAGGGACATTGAGGAAGAAGACAAGAATCGTAGTGTACTGCACATTGTTATACGCATTCCTCGCTGCTGAAATTCATACGAATGGAGAGGGACGTTGAGGAAGAAGACAAGAATCGCAGTGTACTGTTCACTGCTGTACACATTCCTCGTTGTTTTCCGTCTACCTTCGTGAGTTGGAATCATGTATCACTGTTTGGAATTGATATTGGAACTGTTGATGCCGCTTGGAATCATACGTCGTTTGAATTGATGCCGCTTAAAGCTGCTAATGTTAACATTGGAAAGCTAGGGATTTCAGAACGTAGTTGTTCAGTCCTCTTCTGGATCTTCTTGTTAATTGAGAAATGGGCCGGGTCGGGGTCGGTTTGGAATTAAAATGGGCTGGAAAGGTTATGGGTAAGTTGTGTTGGTTGATGGGCCTGAGGTATTGAATGAATGGGCTGTTGGAATTTGAAACCAGTAAAGGGATGGAAAAATTAATAGAATTAACCCCAATACTTTGTTCAAATGGGTTTAAGGGATTTGTCTAATAAGTTACAATTTTAATCGAATTGAGTGTTCAATTGCATTACCAATTTAGCCAATGAATTAGGAATGTAGTCAAATTGAATTAATTTAGTAAATTTGGCTAGTAATTAAACAAGACGAATTAATATAAATTAATTAATGAGCTTCTTACTATTAACGAAATAAAATAATTAACTTAATTATAAACTAATTAATTTAATTACAAACTAATCAATTCAAAATTGTAATTATGATTTAAAGTAAATTAATAAAGTACTTAGCTAAAACTGTAAAATCTTTTTATATGATTTTTGAATATTTATAAAATATACTAGTTATATATAAAATTATATGAAACATATATATTATTTAAAAATTATAAAAAGTGACAACTATTTTAAATAGCTTGAAAAAATATTTTGAATTTAATAAAGTCAATTATTTCAAATCGTTTGGAATTTAAGAAGCTCGATGATTAATATATATTGTGGAGGTCCAAAATTGGGTGTCAACAATTGTCCCTCGTTTGAGTTGGATTGATGAAAGAAATTCGAGGCAAATGAAATTGACAAATCCAATTTTGACTGATCACATCTTCATCTTTTGGAAAAGGAATTTGGTATGGACTTTAGGAATTATGGCTGAACTCCGAGAATGGGTTTCCTACATATCTCAGGTTATATGAGAATCAGGCTACTTATAGTTCAATACGCTTAATTTGACGCATGATTCAAAAATAATTCAAAAGCTACCCCGATATTGAATTATGATGAGACCGGAATGCTTGAGAATAAGATTTAAGAGCGAATGTTGAAATACAACCTAGTTTTCAGCATTGATTACGCCTACATATCCCTCAACTCCAGGAATCAGGTTGCTTGTAGTTCGACTCGATAAGTTGAAAGGAAAACTTTGCTAAGATATCCTTTGGTTTTGGAGGAGTGACAAAGGCCGAGTATGAAAAAGAGGCTTGCAACCTCTTAGTCATGCATGTGGCATGCTTCACACCCATAATTAAGAACATGCATGGACATAATTTCCAAATCTCTTGGCGTGTTATCACTCGGATTGGAAAGATGCCTCCGATGAAAAATCAGAGCTTTCCGGATGCGAAACCAAAATTGGTAAACCTAAAGAAAACCCACATGCCTTCTGATAGGGGTGTGGTTTTATTGTGGTGGAAGTCGTTCCTCAGCTCGCGTCCTAAGAGTTTGACAATCTTCTTTGGACTATGTCCCAGTTCACTGCTAAGAAAAAGTTTCACGTTGTCATGCATCCTTTTTTATGTTGTCCACACCTGTGGTTTGTTTTGAGAATTCATCCTCTTGGATGCTATCGACAAAGACTGAAATAAAATTCATTAGCATAAAAATATAATTCAAATGGGGAGATAGTGTCTTTTACCATGTTGACACTTAATTGCTCTCTTTGAACATTTGACGTCAGCCTCCTCCAGTTTGACGAAAAACAAATAAAGCTCGCATTTCATATTTGTAATATAATATTCAATGTACTCTTGTTTGATGTTGAAGTAATGCAGTATGTTGATGTAACATGTTAATAATTCTTTTGACGTCGTTGTTGATGGTTCTCTTGATGTCGACTTGCAATGGAAATAATGATGATGACTCTCTCGCGATGCATGAGCTTTCTTCGCGATACATGACTTTTCCCGCGATGCATGAATCTCTTTCTCACGATGTACGACTCTTTCTCCTACAATGCATGAATCTTTTTCTTGCGATGCATGACTTCTCCCATGCATGAGCTTTCTTTGCGATGCATGACTTTTCCCGCGATGCATGAATCTCTTTCTCGCGATGCACGACTCCTTCTCCTGCAATGCATGAATCTTTTTCCTGCGATGCATGACTTCTCCCGTGATGCATGAATCTTCTCCCGCGATGGATGAATCTTCTTCTGCGATGCATGACTTCTTTCACACGATGCATGAATCTTTTTCCAGCGATGGATGACTCTTCCCGCGATGCATGAATCTTTCTCCTGCAATGCATGAATCTTTTTCTGTGATGCATGACTTTATTCCCTGCGATGCATAAATGTTTTCCCGCGATGCATGACTTCATTTCCTGCGATGCATGAATCTTTTCCTGCGATGCATAAATCTTTTCCTGCGATGCCTGACTTTATTCCCTACGATGCATGACTCTTTTCCTACGATGCATGAATCTCTTTCCCGCGACACATGAATCTTTTCATGCGATGCATGACTTCTTGACACCGAACGAAGGTAATGCTTCACTGAGCAATGCAAATGACCTTGCGGTGTCGATATCGTCTCATTTGACAATACAATATAAATGACCCTCAGAGTAGTGGTATTATCTCATTTGACAATACGATATAAATGACTCTCTAGGTAGTGGTATGATCTCATTCGACAATACAAATGTAAAAGACCCTCAGAGTAGTGGTATTATCATGTCTGATAATGTGATGCAGATAAAAATATTTCAAGTATCTTTAGTTGCTGAAAACAATAACATTGCTTTCTTCGAGGTTTTCATTTGTTCCATCTCCGAACATAGTTGTGTGTTCATTATGCACCTCGCCTTGCTGAGAATTTGAATGAAATAATGCTACTCATATTCTCAATTCTTTGGTATAAGAAGCATAATACTTTTCCTGCATCCACAGAAAAATTATCAGTTTAAAAAATGGACTGATTTGTGTCGATCTCTTCGGTTGTCTGCTCCTTGTCTTGCTATCTCCGATTGATTTCTCCGATCTCCCGCTTCTTGATATATAAGACAAAACCTTTTATGTAAAATAATTGAAACATGAAAGAAAATTTAGTAAGGAAATAGGTTTTCAAAAAGATAGTATTTGAAAAGGGTCACTTCCAAGTGTTATGTCACGTCAAGCTTAATGAACGTCTTTGAAGTTGATGCCTCGAGGTCTATCTGATTATTTGTTGGGAAGTATTCAAATTTGTTCTAAACTGTCGATGAACCCTATTGAAATTTTTGAGGTCATTCTCAAAAATTTCTGTCCAAGTTAATTGTCTTGGCGTATCTTGAACTGTTGGTGAGAAAATCATGGAATTTTGGAGATCCTTTCAAAAATTCTGTCCCAGTTACAATTCTCAACGTAACTTCAGTCTTGAATCGTTGGAGAGATCCTTTCTTGAGAATTTTTTATTCTCTCTCAAAAAATTTGACCCAGTTTCTATAGTAAAGAAAAATAGAAATCTTACGGGAGATATGACCAAGTCGTCATGGCACCTATGTATACTATTGAGGCAGGAATCAGGTCAAACATAGTTCTCCCCTTGAGAATTAACAGAAATAGGAAATTTTGACTAAGGAACCGACCGAGGCCGACATAGGCCACCTATATATCTCATTCTTGAGAATTCAAGTCGAACGTAGGTTAAATACAAAGAAATAACATTAAAAGGGACAAGGGGTGACCAAGGCCGACATAGGCCACCTACGTATCTCGTTCTTGAGAATTCAGGTCAGACGTAGTTCATGACAAAGGGATAAATTAGAAACATAAATGATTACAAGCATTAAAAGCGATTACAAGGAAAAGACAAAAATCAAGCCTTCAAACATGATATCTTTTAACAACACTTAAGTAGATCGATGACTTGTGAGATTCAATGTTCATGCTCAAACATGTAATGTCATCAAACAAATGTATCGATGTGTTCTTTAAGCAAACTGATGAGTTCTCTCTCCTATGCTTTTGTCAGATATGCACTAATTTTGATTTCTTTGATGCATTCATCATTTTCCTGATTCACTATTTCAATCTCTTCTGAATTCGGTTCATTGTGACTCTCGAACTACCTGAATTCCTCAACCATGTGTTTGGGTACCATTATCTTCTTATTGTAGTCCTCAAAAAATTTCCACATCTACCCCATTTTGTTCATTCAGCTTGTGACATGACATGATATTGACAGATTTGAAAATATTTTCACTGAAATCATAGACAGATACTATTAGATAGAAAATATAAAGCAAGTAAAGCAAATTTTCGCAATAAAGGAGATTTTCATTTGAAATAAGAAAATATGAACTTTGGCCATGACGATAAATCATTTTTTCCTTTTTCAAAATATTAGGGAGAGGATTAAAACATAGTGAGGCAAAATAGAGTAAAGGATAAGTCTCGAGTCTCATTCGTAACACCACCAACTTTAGAAATAACATATAAAATTGTCTATGTCTACCAATACGAGTGAGGAATCAAGAGCGGAGTGGATGTCCAGTTAGGCATTTGCTCCTTCAGCTCGTTCTCTAGTATGACTGGCGTCTCAATGATCTATTCAAGCATAATATCACCTTCTTTGAACAAATTTTCAATTCCTTCACCTAGACCATTTTGCATTTGAAAAGACTGATCTGAGTGAGGCAATGATTTTGGAAAATCTTGATCGATCTTTTTCTTGTTCTGACCCTCTTTTGGCACTAAAGCAAAAGCTTGATGAGGTGTCATGATCCCAAATTCGGATTTCTCTCTTTTGGTTGGAGAGGCTACAAATTGCTTGAGCTTTTCAAGGTTGGCTGAGATTATAACTTTCTCCACATTCAAATATTCTTCGACTTAAATCATATTAATAGTCACCCTCCAAGATTCGGCATGGGGTTACTATTGACATTAGAAGTGGTTGTCTGAAGAGTGACGACCTTTTGATCTATCAAGTCTTGAATTTTATGCTTCAAATGGATACAATCCTCAGTAGTATGCCCAGCACTTAATGTATGGTAATCACAGTGAAGATCAAGTCTATAAAACTTGGAGTTGACATTAATGCTTTTTGGATCGATTCACTGTATCAGGCCAGCTGATTTCAATCTCTCAAAAAGTTGTGTTTGACTCTCATTCAAAGGAGTAAAGACTATAGAAGGTTTCTTCTCAAGATTTGGGCGAGGAGGATTGTAATTATTTCTTGGATGTAAAGTACTGGATGGTAGTTTGGAGGATTTTGGTGAGTTGGTGCTGGAGTTATGAAATTTGGGTATTATGGAGCTCGGTATCTATGAGGGGTGTTTTGGTAGTGCGGGAGTGGAGTTTGGTAACTTGATTGGATATTTGAACAATTAACTGATGGAGCTTGGTAATATGGATGGGTATTTTGGTAATATGGCGGTGGAGTTTGGTAAAGAGAAGGTGAAATTTGGTAACTCGGTGGTGGTGTTTGGTAATTAGGAGGTGGAATTTGGTAATTCGGTGGTGGAGTTTGATAACCTGGTTGGGTATAACAAGCTGGATATGAATTTTGTGCAGCTCGATGATAACCTTTGTAAGGTGATGATTTTCTGAAGTGTCTTTTTTCATCAGATGCATAGAAAATAGATGACACATCCTCTCTCTTCTCTTTCCACAATTTTGAAGGTTCAATGTGGGCGGAAACACGAGAAATTTTTCCGATTTTAAGCCCATGTTCGATAGCCTCATCTACCTTGACTATCTCAGCAAATTTTGCTCCAATGAGCAACATTATCCTGTCATAATACTCCGGCTCTTGAATGCGTATGAACACTTCAACGATCTCCTTCTCAGACATGGGAGGTCGAACCCTGGCAGCCTCTTTCCTCCACCTATACTCATATTCACGATAGCTTTCATGGGATTTCTGCTTAATTCTCCCCAAAGAATAGTGATCAGGAATGATCTCCACATTGTAGGTGAACCGTTCGATGAAATTCTTAGCTAGTGCATTCCAGCTAGACCACTGTTTTATCTCATAGGAGGTAAACCATTCCAACGCTTCTCCATTCAAACTTTGACTAAAAGGATGCATTAATAAAGCTTCATTCCTTCCGACCCCCACGAGCTGGTCACAGTAGGCCCTCAAGTGCGATAAAAGATTCCCTGTTCCTCTGAAAATGTCAAATTTTGGAATTTTAAACCCTTCCGGGAGGTCCAGATTTGGATGGATGCACAAATCCTCATAACTCAACCCAGCGACTTCAGGAACACAGTGCAACTCTTTCATGGCTTTCCTAATCTTTTCTTTCATATTTAGCTTGGTTGCCTCTTCCCTTGACGTCCACTTTCTCTCATGTTCCTTATAGTGATCAAGCTCGAAACAGTTGGCATAGAGTTCATTTGGTATTGGTATTTGGAAAGTATTCTTTGGAGGCAATGGTGGAACAATGAAGAGGTTCTGGGAATTTTGAGGGGCTTGATAATTTTGGGGGAATGTCTGGGGGTTGGTATGCTGATTTTGCTGATGAGGAAAGGTTTGTAGATTATTAACATTTTGGTTTTGAGGGGGAGGGCAAGCTTGTGAGTTGGCATTTTGAGAAGGAAGTGGCGCTTGGGGTTGGTACCTTGAGGAGGAGGTGGCGTTTGGTAAGAGAGGGAGGTCTGATGGAGATTTTGGGCGATTAAGTCGATGATTGGAGGATTTTGAGCGGGGTTAGAGGGTGGATTCTGAACTTGTTCCGCACTTGGAGGAGGGAAGTGGAGTGGAGGTCTTTCGTATCCTGGAGGTTGAAAGAGGAAATTGGATTAGGCAAATCTTGCCTTCTTTGCATTTCGACCCTTATTTCGGCAATCTCTTGCATTAACTTCATAATTAATTTAGTTTGATCAGCGGCGGCAGGCTAAGCCACGACAACACCAGTCAGGCCAATCTTGTCATTGTTATCACCCATTACTGCCTTTCTTTTTTACGAACTTTGATCGGGGAAGGAATCTTTGGGGGCCTTAGATCTTGTGAAATAAGAATGACCAGCCAGCTTATCAACACAGATCAGTTCTAGGTACCTGAAAAAGAAAAAATAACTCAAAAGATAAACGTGTTAGTTTATGTAGATCATAAATAATATAAAATATCACACATATGACCGCAAACACATAAGAGTTGTTCCACTTGAAGCTATACTAGCCCACATATTTAGAGAAATGACTGAATAGATAGAAATTTGTTTATTTGATTTTGAGCTTAGTGAATCAGAAACGTCAAGTTGAATCGAGACAAAGTCGATTGTATCTTTCATTGTCATATTTCTGATTTTTGATTGATATGAAACTCTATTCTCCTTGCAAGAGTTGGAAAAGATAAAATTCTCAAAATGGGGATTGAGTCTTGAACGGCTGCCTATGTATCTCACGAGGGAAAATTCAGGTCCTATGTAGTTCGACTCTTGAATCTCTTTTTGATTTGAGATGACAAATTCACCCTTTTTCTGAGATAAGAGAGTAAGATTTGAAAGAGAAGTTTGAATTTTGTTGGGAAACTAAAGACTCAAAGAGTATTTGGATGCACTTTTGATAGTGACTTGATATCTAGGGTTAATTCAAGTTTATCAATCCTCCATTCTTTTTGGACATAAAGAAGCAAGGTATGTGGGTATTAACCCATGGAGTCCTTTCCTCCATGGGGTCCCCAAGGTTTCCAAATTTCTCAATTCAATTTCATTTCTTTAAGTTAGGGTTTCAATCCAATCTTTATGGGTTTCATTCAATTATGATCGATTATTCTTAATTAAGTCTTTTAATGCACGATTCAATGTTAATACACGGTATTTAATTAAAACTATGTTGACCCATGCCTAAATTATGATTTTCAACTATAAACCTATGATGAACTCATAAACCTATGAGCTATGAAT
This sequence comes from Solanum acaule, assembly GCA_036250505.1. Taxonomy (NCBI): domain Eukaryota; kingdom Viridiplantae; phylum Streptophyta; class Magnoliopsida; order Solanales; family Solanaceae; genus Solanum; species Solanum acaule. The sequence continues at coordinate 17,804 of JAJOOR010009922.1, forward strand.
TTATGAAGATATGCATGTTTTTATGAAGTTAGTGTAAATGATTTGAGGATGCTTCGAAAGGAAAGTATCAATGTTATTGTGAAAGGTTTTCTCACATGTTATTATGATTATGATTGTGAAAGGTATTTCTCACATATGAATTCACATTGGTGAAAGGTTTTCTCATCTATGTTGAATTATATTTAAGGAGCTATTCTATGTTTTGATCTTGAAAGATATGAATTGGTATTGATCATTGTCTTTCCTGTTTTAAATTGATATTTAACTTTTTTCTATTCCGTTGGGATTTAGACTTAGGGACGAGAGGGCTTTGAGGTGGAGGCTCAAATAGGGTAGTCTCTAGTAGCAACCTCTAATCCCTAACTACGTCCCCCCATAGGATTGTCTTAAATGACCTAGCTAGTGGATCCACTTTAGAAAAATATGATATATAGGGAGTCTACCTTGGCAAGTAGGTTCCCCTTCTTATATTGGATTCCATAATATAGTTCTCATGGTCTTATTGTCAGTTAAAGCTAATATCCCATAAAATGACTATGTTTTCTTCTAAGCTTTTCTCATGTCCATTATGTTAATGTATTTGACCATATTTCATGAATTTCTTTTCATTTCTTATTTAAGTCTTTAAATGTTCAAAGAATGATCATGCCTACATGTTATAAGCCATTCATGCTATCACGTCTATTTTATGCATATTGTCTCATACTTAGTATATTCCATGTACTAATGCATACTTGTGCCAACATTGTTTCACTAATGTAGGGTTCGGCGGTTCTACCTCCCATACTCGTGGCTAGTTCATTCGTCCGGATTTCAATAGTTTGGTGAGTCCTCATGTTTCGAGGATTGAGATATATTTACTTGCTCGTGTCTTTTTATTAGTTTTCAGACTTGTATGTGATGTATGAGTTACGTCCCAATCACTTTCCTTATGATGTATTAGATGACTTCTGAGACTTATGTTAGACTTCCGCTTTGACAAAACTCTTTGAAATATGAAATATTTTCTTTTGAATTCTTTAAATTCTATTATTTGTATGTTGTATGCTAAGTGGCTTGTGTAGGGCCTCTCGAGGTCCTTTACGCCATGTTACGACTAGGGTATACTTTAGGTCGTGACACAACAACAATCCCAGCTAACCCAATAGTTTATATAAGCAATAACCAGAATAACACTTATAGACATTGAGAGAAATATAACAATCGACTCTTTGACATAACACTAGACCCAAAAATGACAAATCTTAACGAATCATGCCAACAAAAGAAAGAAAAAACATTCACATACGTTGAAGTCGAGCTCAACTAACTTGACATAGATAATAAATATTTTTCGATGGATAAATCGTACAAAATAATTTCCCATCAAATCTCTATCTATCGTGAAAATGAGTGGATGCAGCATACTGAACATATGATGTACGTATGTTTATCAAAGATAAAGGTAAAAGATACATTGACATGAAAATGACCTTTGAAGATTGACTTTTGCAGCAACTTGAATTCAATAGACATAGATGTGCAGCACTTAAGAAATAATAAATGTTATATAGGATTTATATATAATTTACTTATTGGGAGTTTCCTATGAGAAATAAATGATGCCACCTATTCATTACCTTGAGCAGTGGCGTACGCATGATTTTTTGTAAGGGGTGTCACCTTTTAAAATGAAAAACAATAAATAAAATATGTGACATCATATTTTTTAGAAAAATAAAATATAAATAAAATACAATTCATGCGCATTATACCTTTTCTAAAAAGAAATTTTTTAAAAATATATAAAGGAAATTCCATGAGTTTATTTTTTTGAAATGTATTCATAAATTATTCTTAAATCGTTTTATGGTGAGAAAGAAGGTGAAAGAAAAAAAAACATAAAAAATAATCCTATGAGAAGGGTGAAATGGAGAACTTCAAATGTATCTAAATAACTTAAAATGTATTAAAAAAATAACGACCTCTAGATTCAAACATGCGGCCTTGACCATGGAACTGACACATCTAACTAGCCAAGTTGAGTGCACATTTGTGTCAAGTAGTGTCACTTTATAAAATATATTCTTTATTTTTTATTTTATCTTTATATATATATATAGTAAAATTTTCAAACAAAACAGTGTCACATGACACCCCTTGGGCCTTCATAGATCTGCTCCTGACCTTGAATGTTGTACCATTCCACTTCCACATGGAAGTGGAGGTGTTAACACTTTATTTTCTTTTATCCCACTATATAAGTACTCAATATCGTAGGTTCGTGATAAAATACATATAAATTTAAATATGTCATAATTTATTAAAAAACATTATAATGCCTATCTCATATAATAATAATTTCTTAATATAACTAGACTTACTATCTCCATTAAAATACTAATAATATAAGAATAAATATATACGTAAATTTATCATAACCAAAGAATTATTCATTAATCTTTAAGGCATTTTAAGAAGAAACTAAAAATATATTTTCATCAAATTTTAATTTAAAACTAATGTTCCCAAATACGAGTAATGTTACAACCAAAGTTCTCAAATTTAGGCTTGTATGCCATTTACACGAGATGAAAGACTATCGTAAACACCCGGGGTGTTACATCCTTCCCTCCTCAGGAGAATTCATCCTCGAATGTAAAGTAGAACACACGAGTATGGACGAGAACTTCTCGATTTTTTGACGGAACCTCCTCTATACACTGAACTATACCAAACTTGTAAAAAATCTCAGAAAATAAGTCATTTGTCTTACACGGCCACTAAAAACTAATAGAAACTGATTAGGCCCCACACGATTGTCGACAAGAAAAATTTATAATAGGAACACACACTTAGCTCGTTGCAACTCCAATCTTTGACTCGCGAATCTCTATCATACAATTTTGATAACTCAACTCCTAATACTCAGCTCTACAACATGATCTAAAGATGAATGAATTGAAACCAACCCTAAATGCCTTGTAGCCTCTTATTTATAAGTTTGATGCACAACAAACTTATAAGTGATACTCTACTAGACACGACTTGTAAATTCCCTAAGACATGTTTGCTCTTATCCAAGTTTGTCACACTCCAAATCTGGGGAGATGCAACTGGTATCCAGTGCCTCTCTTGACCGAGTGAACCAACTGAAATCAGACTAATCAAACACATATGGACCGTCAAGGCCAAACAAAACCTACTGAAATGCAATGGAAAACTCAAAAATTTACCAAATGAAATAAAAATCCATCTAGGCCACCATCTCACAACAACAACTAACAATCAGACCAACATGGTCATAACCAACTTACAAGACCCATAACAGACGTCTACAAGCCTCTAAAATTAAGAACCCCTGACTACTAGCCAGGACATGGTCCCAACATACCATCAATCTATACTAGCAAAACAACACTCTAGACTCAGGTTTGAAAATAATAAAGTGTACCAACCATAAGATGATCTTGACCACACACACGATAATTCATATTAACCTGATAACCTAAAGGAATAAATGCACCCCCCCCCCCAAGCAATGGGAACGCCATTACAAAATAATGTACCGAGGATGTAAAGAAATAAAATAATATAAACAACACAACCAAAATTGAAATCATAATACGACAGTCGTAACCTAAACAAAATCAACAACTAACTAAATCACTCAACCTGCTAGTATATATCTATTTCCCCTTGTTCTAGACTAAAATCACATAAATAACTAGGAGTGCAACCGTCACACAACCATCTACTTAATTGAGAAGGAAATGATACACCCATTCATTACCTTGAGTGTTGTACCATCCATCCACTTCCACATGGAAGTGGAGGTGTTAACACTTTATTTTCTTTTATTCCACTATATAAGCACTCAGATATTGCATAGGTTCGTGGTAAAATACATATAAATAAAAATATATCATATTTTATTAAAAGATTATTTTGAGTAATGGTTACCTCATATAATAATAATATTTGACATAATTAAACTTACTATCTCTATTAAAATACTAATAATATAAGAATAAATACATACATAAATTTATCGTTACCAAAGAATTATTCACAAATATTTGAGACATTTTAAGAAGAAGCTAAAAAATATATTTTCATCAAATTTTAATTTAAAATCAATATTATCAAATACAAATTGTGTTACAATCAAAGTTCTCAAAGTTAGGCTCGCATGTCATTTACACGGGATGAAGGACAACCGTAAACACCTGGGTACAACAAAGTGCTCGAGGCGGAAGAAGCAATCGTCATGACTTTGATATCATATAAGATCAAGAAACATAAAAGAACTGAAGTTGTTTATTTTGTATATTATTTCTCTCTACGTTCATCGGCTACCATTTAATGTAACATATATACACAGGTCATACAATTTGTAGAATTACAGTTGCATTAGGATACAAGTGATGTTAATCTTGTATATGTCTAAAGTATGTTTTACTAAGTTATATCTTCAAAAATTTAAGGTAAACAAATAGCATAAGGATTTGTGTACCAGATGTGAATTGTATCAATTATTTTCTTCTTAAAGTCATAATCCAGGTTTGGTTTCATGAATGTCTCTTGTGTCAACATTGAAACAAGTTTTAATAAGTCAATTCACTTTTTAAAGATCTAAGCGCAGGTGGTATTAATTCCATTATGAGATTCAACCCCCGGGATTGGATTTAAAAAAATAAGTATAAAATTACACTTGTTGACAAAAGAATACTTCATGTGAGTGTTCTTCATCTTGAGACCTACAATGGAAGAAAGATCAACAACAACCTTGGCATAGATATAAGATCGATTCAAAGATTACCTATTCTCACTGGTAATTAAAAGTTGAGTCGCAATAAGAAACTCCGCGTTGGAAGCCTCATGGTCTGAGACTAGAGGAACTTCATTAGCATTGCGTGCATTAGCATTCCTTGCGTAAGCTCTATGAAAAGGCATGATCTTAAGCGCATAACGACAGATTAGAATGAGGAAATTGGATCATACCTCACACATGATAAGAGTAACAAAGAGAATGAAGTTTTCCTAAAACATTGCGTAGCCTCCCTCTCATTAGATGTGGTGCACTTCACACCCATGAAAAGGACTCTACTTAGTGCAGCTTTTCAGACATCCTAGGACTCTTAAACCTAGTGCTCTAATACCAAGTTTGTCATTCCCTGAAGCTACCCCCAGGACCTAGACATAAGACCTAGGATCACGAGTGACCCCAAGCTAACCCTGCTGGCATATCATAAGCATACTAAATAAACTGAAGTGAAGAAAAGATTGTGCGGAAGTTAAATCATCATGTAAACTAAAACTATGGGAAAATACCCATATACTATCTGAATATATGAAAGCTGAGAATTTAACAACTGAAAAGTCAAACTCAAATACTAAAGCTGAAACTAACTGTGTCAGAAAATAGCCTTTAACTGACTAGAATTGATGGGACATGCCACAGCTAAATCTAGCAACTTCTGAAAACTAATGACTAAAAGCAAAAAAAGATAATCATGTCAATCATCCTCGGAGAATGAGAACTCACCACTGATGCTGCTATATTAAAGATCAACAACTGATCTATGCGTGATCTGGAAGTTGAAGACCTGAACATCACAAGAAAATGTAGCGCAGAGTATGCGTCAGTACTTGAAAGGTACTGAACATGCAGGATAGAATAAAGCTAAACAAAACATAACTAAACCAAAGCATATATCTGAGCAATGATAAGAGATAAGCATGATACTATATTGAGAATATTGAACATGAACTAACTGAATGCAATGACCAAGTTTTTAACATGGTGAGACTGAAATCTGACTATAACTGATAACATGGTCAATGCAATAGAATCTGACTGTAAGGGAGTTACTAATAACTGACATAAAACCACATGAGCTTAATATGGAGTCCAATGTATACTCCCCATCAAGAAGACCCAATATACCTTGCCAGAGGTATAGAGGCATGACTGACCTGATCACTAAAATATAATGCCCATAGAGGGGACATATAAACCTACGGGGGCACGTAGTTCTCAGACTATCCGGGTACGCTAAACCCTGGTCCACTGGGTATTAATCTACTCCCATTAGAATGTATATAAGAAATTTTATGATTGAAATGTGAAGTACTGGATAACTCAATTACTGACAAGCAAACTCTTAGAATGCAACAAGTATAATTGATAATGTGACATTCGTAAACTGAAGCATGTATATCTGAAATAACTGACCTAGCATGTGTAATTCAAGAACTAGAAGAACTACATGGCTAGGGTTCTGAATTTGATAAAAGAAACTAAACAATAACATGATGACCTGATTTGGATCATTCTAACCGCTAAAACCCAATAATCTCTAACATTCAAGAAACTCTAGGTCTAGGTAATATTAAGGGAATCAAGATTCTGACTGAAATATAGGGACCTAATAGGTGAGAGGAACCCACTAGTGAAATCCTACATACCTGGTGACGAAATTCACTGAGAAATCTTTCAATTTTGGGGCTGGAACTGAAGAAAACTTGATGTGTTCTTGGAAGAGTTTGGATCGCCTCTTTTCTCCTCTTTTGTTCTAAGTTTGATGATTTTTTAGAGAAAGAGTTCACTAGGGTAAGTTCTAACTAAGTTGCTAGGCTTAGACTGACCAAAACTACGTAGTTTAGGTGTTAATCGACATAGTTTAGGGGTCCAACGCATAAGGGAAAGGACCAAAACGACCCTAACTTAATTCTGGCAAAGCCAATCCACGGAAGGAACGATGGCCCATCGTTTCACTAGCCGTCGTTTGGGGTCCGTCGGTCAAGTCTGCCCAACAAGGCTTCACTAAAACGAGCATAACTTTTTACTCAGAGATGAGATTTTAGCAAACTTGGTGGCGTTGGAAAGAGGATTCAATTATCCATCATTAGGTGGGTCATGGGCCACCTAATTTCATTTGTGCTAAGATATATGACCCTTTGAAGTTGACACATCAGCAATTTCCATCTAACTGGCTACTGACCCTCACCTACGGTCCTTAGGTCCAACCACGGACCGTACTAGTCGACCGTGGGTGGGATCATAGACTATTAAGACTTGGGCCTTAAAGAAGGAACCCCACCTACCCTACCTACTGCCACGACTCAAGGGTACTCCCTAGACATACCACAGCGTATTCGACCCCGAAGGGGTCTAATACAAGCCTTAGCGTCATCATAACATACGATTATAGAAAATTAGGGGAAATTAAAAATTTTCCTTAAAACATTCAATCGAAAACATTTCATAAAATCGGAAGTCTTTAGTAAATCTATGTCTCAAAACCATCTATGAATAACATGAATAAAAGTCTTGGGACGCAGCCCATATAAAGTCTAAAACATAAGAAATGACATAAAAGGAACATAGTGGGTTTCTCCTCGAAACTATTAGGACTCACCAATTCTTCATGTCTTCAAACGCCTTAGAAATCTAGCCTCCAAAGCAACTCAATCACCAATACCTTACATTTGGTTAGAATGTACGCAATATGTGTTAGTACAAAATGTACCACGTATGAAAGCTAACATACCAACATAAAACATCTCAAGATGGTTTGTCAACATAAGACACAATCATAAGAGACAATAACATATTCATAATATAATTCCAACATAAGCATTATATCATCACAAGTCAACATAAGACATACACAAATTCATACTTCAACCATTAGTCCTTCATATTCAAGAGAACTACTCCACAAGCCACCTCCAAGCATACTTGTGCAAGGCAAGGATAGCATCCCATAATACTAACCAAGCTAAGTACCTCTCTTTGATCATTCTTGGTCATAGACCACCTTCATAGTCAAGATCTAGTTTTTCATATCATAAGAGCACTTATACTCCTAAGTAAACTCAAGGCACACTTGTGCAATGCATGTGGGGCATCCCATAATACTACACACACTAAGCATATCTTAAAGTCACCCTATTCATATTTACCATCTCTAGGTGCCACTATAGACCTACTTCATATTGACAAGGAACTATCATCTTAAGTCAATCATGTCATGGAAGGCAACTATAGCAACAATCCAACCTAGGCATACATCACATAAGCGGACACTTCATAAGTAGCTTCAAGTCATACTTGTGCCATTTATGAGTGGCATCCCATACTACCACACACACTAAGTACTCCTTTAGGCTAGCTTACTCAATGCTTACTATTCATCATTCTTGACTATCAAGAATAGCATACTATTATGCTAGACCTAAGTACCATGGAAAACACCCTATCATGCAATCCAAGCTAACCTAGGAAGGATACAAATATACAAACCTAGCTACCATGCAACCATTCAATAGGATGCAAGCTATCCTTAGGGGAGGATGAATCCTTAACCCTAAGCTATCCTTAGGAGAGTATGGTGTCTCAATCTCAAGCTACCATGAAATGATCATGGCCTAACCAAGTCAAGCTACCACGAAGTGCATTCTAGTAATGCTAGTTCAAGCTACCCATAGGACAATATAGATACTCAATCCTAGGCTACCATGCCTATACTAATGCAAGCTACCATGAAAAACATCATACCAATGATAATTCAAGCTAACCTTAGGAAAGCATCATTCCTCAATCGCAAGCTACCATGAGATCTACCATCCAAAGCTACCATGAGATTTACCATCCCAAGCTACCTAATTCAACTATACATGAAGGAATCATAAGGCTCAACTTCAAGCTATTCTATTCTAACAAGCATGATTCATTTTAGGTGATTATCCTTTCAATCTAGAACCATTCTATGTGAGAATACCCTTCACATTCTACATACTTGCATTCATATAGTTCTAGGTTGGTCATATGGGTAAAAGCCTTCCACCATAACTATACCAATTCTATGCAAGCTAGCTCATCATATTAGACTTACTCTTTAAGCCCTAGTGATCAACATTATGACTTCAAGCCCTACATTCAAATTTTACTGCACAATGATCATACTAGTTTAGATCACAAAACACATTAGTCCTAAGACTTAGCCATAATTAATTCTAAGCATAATTCATCAAATGTCTCAATTCTTAATCATTTCAATTCATATTCTATCATACATGCATAAGCCTAGTTCAATTCATGATTTCATGTTCCCATGCTTAGATAAGTTCTATTTATGGTCATAACTCTAGAAAATCTATCAAGAACCATAAATTTCTCATCAAAAGATCTAAATCCACATACTTAGAAAATTAGGGTTAGACAAGAAATTCACATAAATCTTCATAATATCATGAATCAACACTAAATTAGTCATAAATGAGTAGTATCCAACCATTGGGAATCATACCCACCTAAAACCCATGCATTGAAAGTAACCCTAGCTTAGATTGGGGTTTTTCCTTCACAAATCTTGGGGGTTTCTAGGGGACTCTATGGGTGAAAGAACCCATAGATGAAAAGCTAAACATACCTTAAATCAAAGCCCTAGCACATGCTCTCAACAATAGACTTTATTCTTGACCCAAGCTCCAAGCTCTATCTTCTTCTTCAATGGAGGTTCTTCATATAGAGAGAAATATTTGAGAGAGGAGGGATTTGGGTTTTCTTAAAAATCTAGGGAGAATGACTTAATTCAAGTGAACTTAGGTCAAATAAGCTTATATAGTTGTTAGGAAGGCACTAGAATAAAGTAGGGTCAACTTTGGTAAAGAACTAAGGACCCTTCATGTTTTAACTTAAAAATTACTATACTTCACGACTTACCTCGCCCTTTGCACCTCCATGGCTCTCCAAGGGCACTAGGCGACTCGCCAAGTGGACCCTTGGCTCACCCAAATTTCCAGCAAACTCAATAATGGGGCAGTTCACTTAGCAATCTAGGGGGTCAATGGGCGATTCGCCAAGTAGGTTGGCGAGCTATGACTTAGGTCGCCCTTTTTTCCAGCACCTAGGCCAAAAGGGCAGTCCACTAGGCAACCTTAGGTGCCCTTTGGCACATCGCCAAGTGCCTTGGGCGATCAAGCTGCCCAATCGCCAACTAGGCATCTAGGAGAACAAGTTTTCTTTCACTCTACCTTGATAGCTTAGTTGCTTGCAACCCTATACCATTACATAGATAGTCTTTTAAACTAAAGGGTCTAACACATGTCTTGACGTTTAACTACTAAGCCCCTCATTCAAAGTATGGAAAATCTAATCTACGACTCTAATCACATACATCATACCTTAGAACCCTAGCTTATGGTTCTAGTTTGGTCTACTAGTTCCCGATGTGTTACGATATCTCCCCCTTGAAACATTCGTCCTCAAATGACCCTTCTAAACACTTTTTAAAGGAAACAACTCTAGACTAGCAGCCCAATATGCATGCACTACATCTAAATGCACACAACCATGGAGGAAAACTTTAACTTCAAACTAAGCATAATTAATGCAACACAAGGGAGTAGGAACTACATCTACCAACCCAACATGCATGAGATTCTTCATTTATTCAATTTCAAGGAGGAACTACCATCTCCTAGCTACAACATGCTCAACATACATTCATGGCGCCTAAAACGCACATTGACTCAAAGATGCTACAACATGAGGCAACACAATGCAGTTAGATCAATTCTAACAAGGCCTACACATCTTCATAAACATACATACAAAGAAATTATGGCAACACATAATCATGTAAAGATCTTATGGAATAGGCACACTATCTCCCCCTTGGGAGTAAGCCCACACATGCTTTTCAAACATCATTTCAAACAAGGACAACATTAAGTCCAACATAACAAGTCATAAAAGACAAGAAATTTGGAAATTGTTTCTAAAACATTAAAGAAGCACATATCGGAAGGGACATGAGGAGATCACGATCTTCTCTAGATTGGAGAGCATAAGACCTATTCTTCTTTTGAGGCTCCACCTACTCACTACTAGAGGCAACTTGCTTACCCTCTTTTCTCTTAGACTTAAGAACCGGGCAATCTCTCATACCCACTACATCTCTCAAGGTGGAAGTTTCTAAAAATCCCTAATTCATGAATATCAAGGATGCTCAACGACCTTGCTACCTAAGCACACCTCCCCCCTTTGGGAGCAAGCCTATTCAAACTCTTTTAGCCATCACTAAACTTTCATATCATCACACAAAATGATTATATACCAAAATGAATTACACTTCTACCCTTCTTAGAGGATTCTATTCACTCAACTCACCTAGGCATTTCACAAACCACCATATTTAACCAATCCATCAACATACTTCAAAACGCCATCATGACTGAGTCAAATTCTACCAACAACCAAGAAAAACCTCATAAACACCTTGCTAGGTAGGCACACTATCTCCCCCTTGGGAGTAAGCCTACACAAACTCTTCTAAACATTTTCATAATATAAAGGCAACAATAAAGCATCATCCATACTAAAGACAGCATCAAATTCTAACATCTCAAATCTTACCAAGTCACACAGCCATAATTGGCATCTAACCCGACCTTTCTCCCTCACTCCTTGTAGCATAAACCCTTCTAATAGTCTGTAACACCCCGTACGAACTAGTAAGACCTAGTTAAGGCTTGACTAAATCTAGTAAGTTGAAATAGAGCCTCACATGTTAGTTTATAGTTGAAAACTTGTTTAAATGATGAAAAATGGCTATTGAAGTTAGTTTGGTGATTTTAGAAGTCAAACGTCAACAAACGACCATGACATCCGGAAACTAGTCATTTGAACAAGTGAGTTGTAAGGGTCTTGTCGTTGAAGTTTGGAGTGCTGTTTGAGGGTGAAAACTTATAGAAGTGACTCCCACATGTAGGAAACCATATTTAGGGGTTAAACGTTCGGGTACGAATCCCCAAGGACCAACCTAGGGGTCCTTGAAGAGGACCCAACCTTTGGCCAAAAAGTAGTCAAAAGACAGCAGGACCTACGAGACCCATCTACGGCCAGTAGACTTGTCTACAGACCGTAGGTCTAGGTCGTAGGTTGATACTTAGTCTTGGGAGGCTTGGCTCCCAAAAGGGAGCCTCTGAACCAAATGACGAGGGCACAGCACGGGCCGTAACTCCACCTACGGTCCGTAGGTGCTGCCAATTTCCAGCCTTCTAGTCTTATAAGCTGGTGATTAGGGATTAAGTTAGTTAATTAACTAAGGGATGAAGGGGTTGATCAGCTAGTTGATTAATCACCTTTATAAGCTAGCAAGACCTTAAGCTAAGTCATGGAATCATTTAGAACCAAGACCCTTAAAACAGTTTTTAGTTTTAGTTAGGAGTGAGGGTCAACATTAAATGGTCATATCTCATAGCTCAAAACGAATTACGTGGGCCATTACCTATCCAATTAAAGGTCTCTGAGTCATCTTTCCAACGCCACTGAGTTTTCGCAATTATGATCTCCAAGTAAAAAGTTATGGCCGAAATAGTGAAGCACTGTCAGTCCCAGGTCCAATCGACGGACCCAAACTACGGACGGTAGATCAAACGATGGTCCATAGATTGGGGTCCGTAAATGCTGCCAGTTTTTGACATTTTAATTTTAAGTTGGGGCTTTGGGAATTAATTAGTTAATTAATTAAGGGCTTAGGGGGTCGGTTAGGAGTTAATTAAATGACTTATAAAGGTTTAATAAGTCCCTAAACTAAGTCATTAACTCACCACAAGTCAAGACCCCAAATCAAAACATAATTTCCCTTTTCTCTCCCAAAGTCTTCTCTCTAGAACCACCATTGAAGAACCAAGAAGAGATCAATCTAGGGCTTGAAGATGAAGTCTTTCTCATGGGATTTTAAAGGAAATCTACACCTAAGGTATGAGAGTTCTTTATTCTTGGTTAGCTATCACCAAGAATCCCTTTCAAATAGGCTTTCAATCAAATTCGTGGGTCTCTTTCTAAAATCGATTCCATTGATTTATAATTGTTGTTTATGATTATATATGAAGGTTTGTGGATGAATTCATGCAATGTTTATGGTTTTTGAGCAATTCCCCACAAGACCCATGATTTCCCCCTCTTTCTCAAATCTAAACCCTAGTATGTTTTGAATGATGAATGAAGGATGGGAATTTAGTATGTTTATATGCAATTCATTATTTTATATTGATTTTACCCTATATGAAATAGGAATGTTAAGGAATTAGTGTTGAATCTTGAAGTAAGCCTTGAGGGCTATGAATGAGGGTTCTTAATATGATGAAGTGTTCTTGTATTGAATTGTGGTGTTGAGAAATGAATCCTTTCCCCACAGCCCTATGTATGACTAAGTATGGTACGTTATGAATACAAATGATATGCTATGAACATGTGTGTTATGCTATGATATGAACATGTATGTTATGTTATGATATGAACATGAATATTATGAGATGATTATGAATGTGTGTTATGTTGAATAAGAAGCAATTCTCATAAACACTATATGACTATGATATGAAGGAACATTCTCACATGTTCTTGACTCCTAGGATGAAAGGTTTTCTCACCTAATGAGTTTATGAGCTAATATGATAAAAGTTGGGATGAATGGCCTAAGGGCACTTCCCTATGAATTATGAACTTAAGTAAAGGCTTAATGTTACTTAAAGGGAATTGTGCTTAGCACCAAGCAGATATGAATATGAGATGGGTTCCTTCACGTTAGTAGTTGGGTTCAAATTATGGTGTCTCATGAGATGGGAACCCGCACGCTAGTAGTACAAGGTTTCTAGTAGCAATCTCTATATCCCTTAAATATGTGCCCACATAGGTTTTAGCTAGTGGATCCACTTAGAAGCTATTATGCATGTCCTACCTTAGGCAAGTAGGACACTCTCTTTTCGGTGTGGGAGTAGAACAACGGATTCCATGTAGCTCACATGCTCTATGTCGGTTATTGCTAATCTCCCTATGGTTAAAGAATATGAACTAAGAAATGAATATGAATATGAACTCTAACTAGGGCCTCTTGAAGGGTACTACTTAGTGTAGGTAAGGGTATGAGACTTTACCTAGACATTGCACAAGTGGGTTCTTTGAGGAGTTCTTGTGTGCGTCTCTTATGTATGACAACTTATGATGTATGAAGTAAAGATGACTTCACTTACTATGTATTATGAATATGCATGTGAATTACACTTATGACTTCTTGATAGCTTTGCTTAGTATATGTGGGGGTGTGGGACTTCATATGTACATTGCACAAGTGAACTTGTGAAGGGTTATGAGGGTGGTTTACCTACGATATGAAGTTTATGAAAAAATGACTAAGATGTATGATTTGAATATGTTGCATGAACTATGACTAATGACTCCTCTAGGAGATCTACTTAGTATGGGTATTATGGGATGCCACTCCTACATGGCACAAGTAGACTTCTAAAGTAGCCATGGTGTAGTTCCATTTTATTATGAGGATTATGAGTAATGCATGCTTTCATTGAATTAGCATTATGATTCACTTGCCTTGATATGAGCTAGTGTTTATGAATGTCTCTTTATGATGTGTATGAACTACGGATAATACTAATGTATGTTAAATATAAGCATGGTGATCCAAAGGTAATACTTAGTGTAGATAGGGTTATGGGGCTTTGTCTACACATGGCACAAGTGCGACCTAGGGTTACTTATGTTGTTATCCTATTATGATGTAATGATCTTAATGATTGAATATGCATGAGTAGTATGTCTTGTAATGAGTAATATGGTATTAAGACTATGTTTAGATACTATGCTTATGGTGATGTTATTATCCTTTGTGCTTTGATGAACTATATGTGAGTTGCTTGTGACTTGTGATTCTCCAACTCTTTCAAGATGATGTTCAAAAGTGCATGAAGTATGGTTTCAACTAAATGTCCCTTTTAAGCATGTTTTAATGGTTTTTATGCATGGCTTCCATACTCAGTACTTTTTGTGCTAACCCTTCTTCTACATTTTCTACAAAGTGTAGGGTTTGGAGATGCGGTGTCTTGTACATGTAAGATAGGTTTCTAAGGAGCTTGGGAATGAAGACTTGGGGAGTCCTCATAGTTTCGAGGACAAACCCACCTTGTCCACTTATGTCTTTACTTTATGTTTTTAGATTTATGTAAGGGCAGTGTCCCTAAGTTTGTATTAAAAGAGATTTAAGTCTACTGTTATAGATGGTTTGAGACATAGTGTCATAGACTCTCTTTTATTTTATAAAGTCTTCGATTGTAAAGAATAGTTTTAAATTTTTCGCTATTTTTCTATGCTTTAATGTTCATGATATGCTAAGGGCTTGTATAAGACCTCTTCGAGGTCAAATACGCCGTGTTACGACTAGGGGGTGCTCTCGGGTCGTGACATAGTCACATCCTAAAGACCATCAAATAAGGCATAAGAGAGAGAGCTTATAGATCTATGGCATGAGTTGGAGAATGAAGAAGCGAGATTTTTCCTAAGCATCCAATAGCCTCCTATTCATAAATGTGTCGCGACTCACACCCGTGAATAAGACTCTACTTAGACATGGTTTGAGACATCCTAGAACTTATCCAAAAACCCTATGCTCTGATACCAAGTTTGTCATGACCCAGGGGTACACCCTAGACAAAACATGGCATACTCGACCCCAAAGGGGTCTAATACAAGCCCTTAGCGTCATCATAACATACGATCATAGAAAAGTAGGGGAAATTTATAACTTTCTTTAAAACATTCAATCGAAAACATTTCATAAAATCGGAAGTCTTTACTAAGTATATGTCTCAAAACCATCTATGAATAACATGAATAAAAGTCTTGGGACGCAACCCATATAAAGTCTAAAACATAAGAAATGACATAAAAGTAACATAATGGGTTTGTCCTCGAAACTATGAGGACTCACCAATTCTTCAAGTCTTCAAACGCCTTAGAAATCTAGCCTCCAAAGCAACTCAATCACCAACACCCTACATTTGGTTAGGATGTACGCAATATGCGTTAGTACAAAATGTACCACGTATGAAAGCTAACATACCAACATAAAACATCTCAAGATGGTTTGTCAACATAAGACACAATCATAAGAGACAATAACATATTCATAATATAATTCCAACGTAAGCATTATATCATCACAAGTCAACATAAGACATACATAAATTCATACTTCAACCATTAGTCCTTCATATTCAAGAGAACTACTCCACAAGCCACCTCTAAGCATACTTGTGCAAAGCAAGGATAACATCCCATAATACTAACCAAGCTAAGTACCTCTCTTTGGTCATTCTTGGTCATAGTCCACCTTCATAGTCAAGACCTAGGTTTTCATTTCATAAGAGCACTTATACACCTAAGTAATCTCAAGGTACACTTGTACAATGCATGTGGGGCATCCCATAATACTACACACACTAAGCATATCTTGAAGTCACCCTATTCATATTTACCATCTCTAGGTGCCACTATAGACCTATTTCATATTGACAAGGAACTACCATCTTAAGTCAATCATGTCATGGATGACAACTATAGAAACAATCCAAGCTAGGCATACATCACATAAGAGGACACTTCATAAGTAGCTTCAAGTCATACTTGTGCCATGTATTAGTGGCATCCCATACTACCACTCACACTAAGTACTCCTTTAGGCTAGCTTACTCAATGCTTACTATTCATCATTCTAGACTATCAAGAATAGTATACTATTATTCTAGACCTAACTACTATGGAAAACACCCTATCATGCAATGCAAGCTATCCTAGGAAGGATACAATTATACCAACCAAGCTACCATGCAACCATTCAATAGGATGCAAGCTATCCTTAGGGGAGTATGAATCCTCAACCCTAAGTTATCCTTAGGAGAGTATGGTGTCTCAATCCCAAGCTAGCATGAAATGGTCTTGGCCTAACCAAGTCAACCTACCATGAAGTGCATTCTAGCAATGCTAGTTCAAACTACTCATAGGAGAGTATATATACTCAATCCTAGGCTACCATGCCTATACTAATGCAAGCTACCATGAAAAGCATCCTACCAATGCTAATTCAAGCTAACCTTAGGAGAGCATAATTCCTCAATCCCAAGTTACCATGAGATCTACCATCCCAAGCTACCATGAGATTTACCATCCCAAGCTACCGAATTCAACTATACATGAAGGAATCATAAGCTCAACCTCAATCTATTCAATTCTAACAAGCATGATTCATTTTATGTGATTAGCCTTTAAATCTAGACCCATTCTATGTGAAAATACCCTTCACATTCTACATACTTGCATTCATATAGTTCTAGGTAGGTCATGTGGGTAAAAGCCTTCCACCATAACTCTATCTATGTGATGTACCAATTCTATGCAAGCTTGTCATATTAGACTTACTCTTTAAGCCCTAGTGATCAACATTATGACTTCAACCCTAACATTCAAACTTTACCCCATAATCATCATACTAGTTTAGATCACAAGTTACATTAGTCCTAAGCCTTAGCCATAGTTAATTCTAAGCATAATTCATCAAAAGTCCGAATTCATAATCATTTCAATTCATATTCTATCATGCATGCATAGGCCTAGTTCAATTCATGATTTCATATTCCCAGGCTTAGATAAGTTCTATTCATGGTGACAACGCTAGAAAATCTATCAAGAACCATAAATTTCTCATCAAAAGATCTAAACCCACATATTTAGAAAATTAGGGTTAGACAAGGAATTCACATAAATGTTAATAATATCATGAATATGAGTAGTATTGAACCATTTGGAATCATACCCACCTAAAACCCATGCTTTGAAAGTAACCCTAGCTTATATTGGGATTTTTCCTTCACAAATCTTGGGTGTTTCTAGGGGACTCTATGGGTGGAAGAACCCATATATTAAAATCTAAACATACCTTAAATCAAAGCCCTAGAACAAGCTCTCAACAATAGACTTTGTTCAAGACCCAAGCTCCTAGCTCTATCTTCTTCTTCAATGGAGGTTCTTCTTAGAGAGAAATATTTGAGAGAGGAGGGATTTGGGTTTTCTTAAAAATCTAGGGAGAATGACTTAATTGAAATGAACTTAGGTCTAATAAGCTTAAATAGTTGTAAGGAAGGCACTAGAATAAAGTAGGGTCAACTTTGGTAAATAACTAAAGACCCTTCATGTTTTAACTTAAAAATTACTAAACTTCACGACTTACCTCACCCTTTGCACCTCCATGGCTCACCAATGGCACTAGGCGACTCTCCAAGTGGACCCTTGGCTCACCCAAATTTCCAGCAAGCTCAATAATTGGGCAGTTCACTTAGGTGATATATGGGGTCAATGGGCGATTCGCCAAGTAGGTTGGCGAGCTATGACTTAGCTCGCCCTTTTTTCCAGCACCTAGACCAAAAGGGCAGTCCACTAGGCGACCTTAGGTGCCCTTTGGCGCATCGCCAAGTGCCTTGGGCGATCAAGCTGCCCAATCGCCAACTAGGCATCTAGGAGAACAAGTTCTCTTTCACTCTACCTTGATAGCTTAGGCCCTTGCAACCCTATACCATTCCATAGATATTCTTCTAAACTAAAGGGTCTAACACATATTTTGATGTTTAACTACTAAGCTCCTCATTCAAAGTACGGAAAGTCAAATCTACGACTCTAATCACATACATCATACCTTAGAACCCTAGCTTATGGCTCTAGCCTGTCTACTAGTTCCCAAGGTGTTACTCCTACGGTCCGTGGTCCCACCTACGGTCCGTGGGTGGTTTCGTTGGTATTGGCACCATCTTTTCTGAAAACTAGGATTTTCTTCTCTTTGAGATCCGAGGTGTTACATCCTGTTAAAGAAGAGAAAGTGTGCAGGCTTGTGAAGTCGCTTTATGGGCTCAAGCAAGCACCCAAACAATGTTGGCAAATGGATTCAAGATTAACGAGTGTGATAAGTGTGTTTACATTAAAAACGTTCTGAATCATGATGTCATTATTTGTCTGTATGTTGATGACATGCTAATAATTAGTAAAGATATTGACGATATAAATGCTACTAAGCGCATGTTGTCCAGCAAGTTCGATATGAAGGACTTAGGAGTTGTTGATTTGATCTTAGGGATCAGGATTCTTAAAACTCCTCAGGGACTAGCATTATCTCAATCTCATTATATTGAAAGAGTATCGGATAAGTTCAAGTACTTGAATTTCAACAATGTCAAAACTCCAATTAATTTAAGCTTTACATTTCAAAAGAATGAAGGTGAAAGTGACTCTCAATTGGAATATGCCAGAGTGTTGGGAAGTTTGATGTATATTATGAATTGTACGCGACCAGATATAACATGTGTTATTAGTAAATTGAGTCGGTTAACTAGTAATCCTAATCAAACTCATTGGATGGCAATGAAACGTGTGTGGGGGTATCTGAAATATACACAACACTATGTTTTGCATTATAATAAATATTCTGTCGTGATTGAAAGATATAGTGATGCAAATTGGATCACAGGGTCAAATGAAGTAAAATCCACAAGTGGTTATGTGCTTACACTTGGTGGAGGACCAGTCTATTAGAAGTCGTCCAAATAGAAATGTATTGCTCACTCCATAATGAAATCTGAATTTATTGCTATAGATAAGGCCGGTGAAGAAGCTAAATGGCTTCGAAATTTCTTAGAGGATATTCCATTCTGGCCCAAACCTGTGGGGCCTATTTGCATACATTGTGATAGTCAAGCAGCAATAGGTAGGGTAGGGAGCGTCATATACAACGAGAAGTCTCTTCATATACAACGGAGACATAACACCGTAAGACAACTGCTCTCTAGTGGAATTATCACAATTGACTATGTGAAGTGAAGCGATAATGTGTCAGATCAACTAACGAAAGGCCTAGTAAGAGAGGCAGTTGAAAGATCATCTAACGGAATGGGTTTACGGCTTAGGACAAGTCATCATGGTGGTAACTCTATCTAGCATACTGGAGATCCCAAGAGCTAGATTCAAGGAGAAAAACAAAGTTGTGACTGACGATTTGACATTGTCAATCAACTCAATCCATTATTATAATGAAGACAATGTTCAAGAACAAGGTTAAAATATTAAGGCTTGTTAATGAAGTTAATAAAGCTTAAAGTTTTTAAAGATTTGCTAAGTTTGGTAGATTTTACCAAATAGTGTATCTACGAGATGACACAGTTAGAAATCACCTATGTGAGTGTGAAGTGTAAGCCGCTTCAAATAGATTTTTTTGTCAAAAGCCTATTCTCTATACAATCATGAAACCAGGAGGTGTTCATGGCTGAAACGAACACAACCATAAGAACCATAAACGGTAAAGGGTTAATTGTATGACATATGGTTGTCTAGGTATACACCAAAGCTCGACGGTTCAAAGATATCGCATCTACCGATTGACCGAGTATATCCGACATATGTTCACTACGGAAAGTCCAAGGGAAAACCTACTTATCCAGATGCAATTGATCCTTGCTTGTAAAGTACATACTCATCTGTGCATTCTTTTATGTTATGACCATTCCCCATTAATGTGGGGGGATTGTTGGGTATAACAAGAGTTAATGGGAAATGAAGGGAAGATGAAAAGATGAATTGAAAAATGTTCTCTTATGCTTTAAGAAAAGACATTTCTCCCTCATTGGTGGTGGAAAAAAAATGGAAGTGTTTAAATAAAGAAAAAACTTCTATTAGTTGTTTAAAGGGTTGGAAAGAGGGACCCCCCTCGTGCCCTCGTCGTCGCTCGCTTGGCTCGGCTTTGTGTTTGGCATTTGGAAAATGATCGATCGAGAGATTATTTTTGGACAAAGTTTTGTTTTAATTATTTAGTTAATTATTTATTTAATTAATTAAATTGAATTAAATGGCAAAAACGTTTCAATTATTTAGTTAATTAATCGAAACGTTCCGATCCGACTAGGATTCGCTCGACCCATTTTATTTAAAAAACTTTCCCATTTTAGTTAAATTTCCTGCCGTTGGAGATGACTGTTCTGAAAGGTTGCAACTTTCAGGAACAACCATGACCGTTTGAAAGGTTGCAAACTTTCATGAATGGTCGTGTGGATTCTGAAAGGTTGCAACCTTTCGAAACTAGTTCCTCTTGGCAATAAATACCAGTAATTCTTCAGACTTTTTACTTACAAAAATTTCTGGTTTCTTCTTCTTCTTCTGCATAAATTTTCTTCGTGTACTTTACTTTCGTTGAGTGGCTCACTGACACCAGAGTTTTGGGTATCAATACACTAGTGATTGAGATCATTCTATCCTGGGAGGACATATTCCAAATCAAACCTCAGTTACTAGAGGGGAATAATTTCCTTAAGGGGACACTGTGTATTCACTGGGCTTGATCTTCTTTCCATTCTGTTTTTTCAGATTTTGGTACATTTTTACAGATTTTAGTTTTGTTAATTAATTTATGTTCTTCACTGGTTTATTTAAACTTTGGTAACTTCGCGTTTCTGTAAAGTTTCTTGTAATCAGTAGTACTGTTTTAAACACAGATTGTCTAACATGCTAGTCATGAATCCACTATTTAAGTCATATGAGATTGGTTGGCGGTGGCATTGAATCCTCCCCCTCTTTAGCATGTGGTTAGAATTGGCTTGGATGAGTAAAGAATTGTTGACCTCTGTTATAACTTTGTAACTGATGGTATTGTTCTCCTACTAGTGTTTCTGGTACTATGAAGTACTCATATACCATACTAGTAGCCTCATGCAGATAGAAATATTGGTGGATTCTGCGTAGAAACAGAAATAGCTCAAACCACAAGATTACCATATGAGTAGATCTCACTTGATCCTTCACTAATGCTAGTTCTTTTATCCCGATCCACCTTCTGCATGGTAGTTAGAGACTCATGCAGGCCAATAATGACCTTTTCATGTTGCTCTTCAATTTAATTTTGTCTAAGTGTAAAGTTAATCATTTCCAATGTCATATGATTGAATATTTCCTTAATCTCCTTCATGTCGTTAGCCATGGTTTTAACAGAGCTCAGAACATTAATGTTTTTGATACCAAGAGTGTGTTTGGTATGAAGGAAAATATTTTCCAATTTTCTCATGTTTGGTTGGGTTAAATGTTTTGGAAAATATTTTCCAAATCCACTCATTTTCCTCAAATTTAAAGAAAATGACTTCCCTTCAAAACTTAAGAAAAACATTTTCCAAAACTCTCTTCCAACTTCAAATTACAATTTTTTTTGTTAAAAAGATTAATTAATTTTGTCCCTACACTCAAACAGCCACCCAACTACCCCAAACCCCCCGCCCAAAAAAATAATTTAAAGCTTGCTTTAAAAAATATTTTTAACTTCAATTTTTTTAACCCACCGTCACCCCTACCCCCAGCCCCCTACCAGCCCCCATCCCAAAAAAAATATTAAAAGTTGTTTTTAAAAGATATTTCTAATTTCATTTTTTTATTTTTTTACCCCACCCCCTACCCTCTCCCCCCCATCAACCCCCCACCCCCTTAAAAAAAAATTTAAGTTTGTTTTTAAAAAATATTTTCTACTTCAATTTTTTATTTTTTAACCCCTACCCTCGAGCCTCCCCCTGAAAACCCCACCCCCCACCCCAAAAATAAATTTAAATTTGTTTTTAAAAAATATTTTCAACTTCAAAAATTTATTTTTTCACTTCGATC
>JAJOOR010009923.1:0-28402 GCA_036250505.1 Solanum acaule
TTAGAACATCTAATCCTTGGAAATTCGTGGATCTTTCCTTCGAATCTCCCATATCTTTAGTTAGTTTTGTTGTTTCTTTTCTTGTGCTTCCGCATTCTAATATTCAATTCTCTATTTGTGATCTCCTTTAACCTTGTTGTTATCAGTATGTACCTAAGCTAACTAGGGAATTGAATTGTGGTGTCTTCTTTTATCCTGATTTTTGCCTATTCCAAGACCTCTCCAGTGGGAAGGTGGGGGATTAGCAAGTTGGAGGATGACATGTATGTTTTTTTAGTTGATCACTAGTTAAAGGCATGTAGTGTATGTCTTTAAGTCTACTTCCTTAATAAATGCAGATAGTAGAAACTTGTCTCTATGGCATAGAAGGCTTGGCCATGTATCATTTCATACTCTTAGAAAACTTGGTTGTTTCAATAATGTACCCTCTACTTCTGATGTTTCTTGTACTGTATGTCCTTTGGTTAAACAATCAAGACTTCCTTTTCCACTGAGTAATACTACAACTTCTACTTGTTTTCACACTTTGCATGCTGATGTGTGGGATCCCTATAGAGTACCTACTCATGATGGAAAGAGGTATTTTCTAACCAATGTTGATGATTGTTCTAGATATACATGGCTTCTATTAATAACTTCCAAGTCTGAAGTAGTTGTGGCTCTTAGAAATTTCTTTACTATGATTAAGAATGTTTTTTTTGTAAATGTAAAAATATTGAGGACAGACAATGGTTGTGAGTTCTTTAACTCACACATGACTAAATTGTTTCGGTCACTAGGGGTTCTTCATCAGATTTCTGATGTATATAATCCACAGAAAAATGAAGTAGTTGAAAGAAAGAACAGTTATATATTAGATGCAGCCAGTGCTTTAAGATTTCAAGCCAATCTTGCACTTAAATTCTAGGGTGAATGTGTGCTCACTAGTGTGTATCTCATTAACAGAATTCCATCTACTATACTTAAGGGCAAAGCTTCATTTGGTATCTTGTTTCAGTCCAGTCCATCACTAGATCATTTGAAGGTATTTGGTTGTTTGGCTTTTGCAACAGAAGTAAAAAGGGTTGATAAATTTGCATCAAGGGTTATTCATTCTGTCTTCCTTGGCTATGCTGCTTTACAAAAGGGGTACAAGTTGTTTTTCCTTGCACACTAAGGAGTTTTTAGTTAGTAGGGATGTTGTGTTTAAAGAAAAGATCTTTCCATTTCAGTATATGGATCTTAATGTGTCCTCAATTTTTCCAGTCCTTAAGCTCTCAGAAGTGTCTGATAGTTCTTCTCATCCGGTTGTTCCTACTGCATCTCCTCATGATGATTCTAATCCTGGGTTGGCTCATATACCTGATGTGTTATCTAATTCTATGATACTACTACTGATTCTCCTGCTCTTAGAAGATCTTACAGGACCTGCAGACCACATATATGGATACAGGATTTCATCACTTCTCAGCCTAAGTCTAGTTGTTTATATCCCGTCTCAAATCATATCAACTATGACGAACTTTCCAAGTCCTATGGTCAAGCATTGATTGCTTATTCCAGTATTTTTGAAGTTGCTGCTAATCCTCTGTGGGTGGAGGCTATGAAGTCTAAAATCTCAGCTCTAGAGGACAATCATACTTGAGCATTGTTGATCTTCCTCCTAGTAAACAACCTATTGGCTACAATGGGTGTTTAAAGTCAAATATCTAGCATCTAGGGTTGTTGAAAGATATAAAGCTAGGCTAGCAGCTAAGGGGTTCAGTCAAAAGAAAGGGTTAGATTACTCAGAAACATTTTCTCCTGTGGCAAAAATGGTAAATGTCATATCAGTTGTAGCTATTGCTGCTGCTAAGCATTGGCCAATATTTCAGATGGATGTTCATAATGCTTTTTTGCATGGGGATTTGCCTGAAGAAGTATATATGGTTATTCCTCCTGGTTTTGGCAGGCAGGAGGGGTCTAGTAAAGTCTGCAAGCTCCATAAATCATTATATGGATTGAAGCAAGCACTAAGATAGTGGAACCTTAAATTGGCAGCAACCCTATCTCAGTTAGGCTTTGTTCTAAGTCACTATCACTACATATACTCTCTTTTCACCAGGCATGTAGATAAGGAATTGATAGTGGTTCTAGTATATGTTGATGATCTTTTGATAACTGGTAATTGCAAGAACTTGATAGCTCAAACCAGAAATGATTTGAAACTCAAATTCAAGATGAAGGATTTAGGAGAATTAATTTTTTTTCTTGGGATTGAATTTGCCAGGTCTGAGGAGGGGTATGTAATGAGTCAACGCAAGTATGCTTTAGAATTAATCTCTGAAATAGGGTCAAGTGGAGCCAAGCCACTCTACACACTATTAGATCCTAATGTGAAACTGACATCCATTGAGTTTGACTCACATGTGCAAGGATCAGAAACTATAGTAACTGACAAACCTTTGGAAGACATTGGGAGGTATCAAAGATTAGTGGGAAGACTATTATATCTAACTATAACTAGAGTTGACATATCTTTTGCAGTACAAACACTTAGTCAGTTTATGCATGCTCCTAAATAATCTCATATGGAGGCTGCTTTGAAAGTGGTGAGGTACATCAAGTCAGCCCCTGGCCTAGGATTGTTTATGCCTGCTCAAAGTTCAGGAGCTTTAACTACTTATTGTGACTCTGACTGGGGAACTTGTGTGCAAACAAGAAAGTCAGTCACAGGTTATTTGGTGAAGTTTGGAGAGGCACTTATTACCTGGAAATCTAAAAAAAGGATACAGTTGCTAGAAGTTCAGCTAAAGCAGAGTTTAGAAGTATGGCTTCTGCAGTGGCAGAGATAACTTGGCTTATTGGTATCTACAAGGAATTAGGAGTTAATATCAAGCAGCCAGTGGATCTATTTTGTGGTAGCAAGGCTGCTATACAGATTGCAGTCAATCCTATTTTCATGAAAGAACTAAACACTTTGATATTGACTGTTATTTTGTTAGAGAGAAGTTGCATCAAGGCATGACCAAAACTCATCATGTATCTACCAAAGATCAACTTGCAGACCTACTGACAAAAGGTTTATGGAAAGTTTCACATGTACACTTAATGTCCAAGCTAGGCTTGAAAGACATATTTCAACCTTTAGCTTGAGGAGGGGTGTTGAATATATATAGTGATGAAAGATGATGTCATCCAAGTTAGTTACAAGATTAATAGTGGTGTCACAAAGTTAGGTAGTAATTAGTCGTTACAAATTAACTATATATGGTTAAGTTAGGACTAACTAGTGTAGTTAGTTGATAACAGATTTTAGAATCACACTAGAAGTATGCCTGTACGAACGCTCTGTATATTCTGATTCATTGAAGTATATTGAATATTTTTTCTTCTCTTCTCATTAAAACTGATTCCAGTTTACTCTTCAACTTCTGGATAAAATATCAATAGAATCCCAAAGATCTTTTCTTAAAGGAATGTCACATTTAGCATAGACAACACTCAAATAACACAAGTTTTGATCACAGAGCCTTAATAAACACAATTGTCTGCTGATCAGTTTTAGAGAAGATATGAACATCATAAGAGTTTTTCCTAAAAAGCCAAATTTTACTATTAATATTGCTATGACATCCATCCATGCCCAACATATATTTGTATATTTCAGTGAAGTCCCCTTGAAAAGGTTCCTTAATGGCCTTGAGCCTTTCAAAAGCCCCCACAGTTTTCACACTTCTAATACTCCGGGATAGAATACTAATCATTAGAAAGTGGAGTTTGAAATGAGTGTTTTGCAATTCTTGCATATTGTAGTGATTTTTCCTACAATATAAATAAAAAAGGTAACTTAAATAGAAAATGAAAAGCCATAAATAATTTTTAGATAATCATACTTAAAATTGACATGTTCTATAATACTATATATGTTCCAAAATCAACTTTAATTTATTCATTTTTTGAAATATATAAACATTAATTAGTGCAAATATTAATTGGGGTGGAATGACTAATAGATCTAAGTATCCATGATGAAATATATGATAGTTATTTTAAAGATTATCTCATCTACTATAATTTTTAGTATTGTTACCTTTTTTCAAATATTAGTTATAATATTTGAATGTTTCCTTATTTATGATAGTGGTGTTTGAGATATTCAATTTTTATTCGTTATCATCCACTTTATTTGAATTTTTTATGTGCTCGAGAGTTAGCTTACCTATCAAGGTAAATTTAGTATCACATGTGTATTCAAATTAATCAGTATATAAATTGCAAGTACCAAACCTTTCAGAAATATAATATATAAATATAATTCTCTCATCCCACATAAATCCAATGTACACATGTTGGTATTAATTAAAGTAGATCTAGACAACTACAGACTTCACGATGACTTGTGATTCCTATTCAAACAGAAATTAAAGCACAACCAGAGGGGAAAGAGATATATATAAGGATACAAACAAATTGATTATGTGCAATATTAATCGCAAATACATTAAAATTATAAGCCACTTGTAATAATATAAAGCTTTAAATTAGAAAGGAAAACAGTAGTAGGTGGAAATCTTTAAGGTATTTAGCAACTAACCACTAAACAATGGGCAAACTTTATAAGGCAGCATCCAATGCTTATCCTTATTCAACAATATTTTAGCAGATTACAAGGAAAACTGTGGACCAATGGCAACTGTGTTCCATAATTTACAATGATGAATTCATATTTTATAATATGCATGGTTCCTAGTTGGCATATTCTTATCAGCTCAATTTATCTACTCATAATGTTTCATAACTTTTTTTTTCTTAGTTGACACTTTTTTTTTTTTGCATAAAGAGTGACCTCTAGTACTCTCCATAGTCCAAAGGGAAAAGGGTCAAAAATATCCCTCAACTTTGATTTATTATTTGATTTTACCCTCGCCGTTAAAACGAAATTAATTTTATTCCTCCCGTTACTAATTTCACCAAATTTACCCTTCATTTGACGGAATCCCCAAAATTGACCCAAATTACCCGAATTTTAAAAAAAATAAAATCTATTCCCTATTTTTTTTAATTGGGTAAAGGAATAGGTTTTTTTTTTAAATTCGGGTAATTTGGGTCAATTTTGGGGATTCCGTCAAATGAGGGGTAAATTTGGTGAAATTAGTAACGGGAGGGGTAAAATTAACTTTGTTTTAACGGCGAGGGTAAAGTCAAACAATAAACCAAAGTTGAGGGGTATTTTTGATCCTTTTCCCTAGTCCAAATTAAGTCATCTAAGATTTCATTTGTTTGTACTAAAAAAATCTTAATTTTATTTATTTAAATTTTAGCTAACAAATCTATTAATTACTTAGATTTTGAATCTTAAGTATCAAATGTATTTATTTTAGGGGAACTTTTGCTAATAGCTACTATAATAAACTTAATTATGCTCCATTGATATAGTTTGCATATTTACGTGTTGTAGTTATAATTTAAGCTATCTCATTTGTATAATTCGCGGGTTTGTATAATTCGCAGGTTTATATAATTCGCGGGTATATTCAGTTATTTTTGTATAAACTCGAAATAACGAATTTATACAATTACAAACATTTGAAGTGTAAGCAGTTATAAAAATTATATTATACAAAAAATACATTATACAGAAGTTATACAAATTATATTATACAAATTCCGAATTATACAAATGTGCGAATTATACAAAACTAAAAAGTTGAGCCGCATAATTATAACTAAAAGTAGGTCGCGAATTGTAATTAAGGCAAACTATAGCTATGTTATGTAATTAACTAGTATATATTTGCTTATACGGGTAATTTTCCCTTTTGTTTTATGATTTATAATCTATATTTATTGAAGGATCCTTACAAAGATTGTAGTTTACCGTTGCTCTATAGTAAACCATCACCATTGTTAGTTATCATTTTATAACCATCATTAGCAATCAACATAATCATCACTATCAACCACCATTAAATAACGTTATCATTCACTATCATCACTAGTTATTACTGTTGTCCACTATATATTAGCTGCCACCAGGAGCGGCTCTAATGAGTTAGGACAAAGGAAAGTTGTTAGCAGGGGCGGACCCACATAGTCACTTTCGGGTGCTCGAGCACCAATTAACCTTGTATCGAACTATTTATATTTATATAGAAATTAAGAAAAATCGGATTAATTAAACAAAGAGCACCCAGAGCATGTATGGTCTCAGTGGCGCAGTGGGTGTTTTAGGGTGCTTAAGTTCCTATGTTAGCTTTCTGCATTCGGGTTCGATTCCCAGTCAACACTTCTTTTTTTAATTTTTAAAAATCAAATTCTCCTCTACTTCTTATTATTATTTTTGCGTGGGTTCAATTCCCAGTCAATACATTTTATTATTCACTTAGATTTTTCTTTATTTTTTTTCTCCCTTACCTCCCTAGGTTGATTGTTTTTTTCCCTTTCACTCGTTACGTTTTGCTATTTTTTTTAAAAATAGAGTTTATACAAAATAAACTTTTCTTTTTTCCTTTATTAAAAATAATATTTATTGTAATTTTTGTTAAGGATTGTTTTTGCTATCATGTTCAAATACGATTGTCTTTTTATGTTGAATTATTAAATTTATAAACTTACATTTTTTATTGGTAGCTAAGTGGGGTCGAAGCTAGATAGACCGCGAAATATATATATATATCTGGTTGATTATTATCAATTGAATAAGAGTATTAGCAACTTTGCTTGTTAAATCGCTAGAAGGAGAGTATAAAAAAACTATCAAATAATTATAATTTTCTCTTCTTTTTTGAGCTAGCTTTTCCAACGGGTAATGAAATTATGGAGGAAATTTTTTGCTTAGAGTAGTATAAACAACACATGTTTTGTATAGAATTTGTTAATTTATTGACAAATTTTAGCAGAAGAATGAAAGTTGTTAAGTTTATATTTGAGGAATCTTTTATGTTAAATAGGATAATTTAAGAATATTTTAGGCCAAAAACTCATCAATATTTGAAATTCTTGTGGAAAAAATGAATCACAGAGTAATCACCAAGAATGCTTAGGTAAATTCAAAGTTTTCTTGAAAAGCTAACAGTTCGCACGACTCTCCGAAGTCCTCAAAAACGCTAAGGCAAATTCAAATCCCTTTAATTACAACTCGGAAAAATCCTTTTGGCCAGAATTTAGCCAAAATGGTATTTTATCTACGTTATTTTACCTTTTTAAATATTTTTACCCTTTTAATTTTAATACGTTTTAACTAAAAAATGAAAAAAAATCAGTTTATTTTAAAATAAAAAAGATATTATATTTTTTTAAAATTTCTGACCAAATTTTCTGGCAATTTAGCATTACCCTTACAATTCCAAATTAATAAGTATAAAACTAAAGCAAGCACAAACTTTTGGAACTACTATGGTTTAGCATAACGCTCTTTCTCCTCAGCACGCACCATTAACATGGGATCATTAACTAACATCATTGACTTGGACAAAAAATGTCCAAACACACCACACAACAAACTAAACAACACAACATTTTACACAATCTCCCGTCCTCCCACATCTTGACCCTGAATCGACCCAAAATTGAAGTTGGCACACGTAGTTTGCTGGTACAAAAGTGAATTACTGAAACCAACCCTCTTATTATCAATGTCAATTTGTACCAAATTATCTTCAATTTGATGTCCTCCTATCACAATCGATGTGGTTGGATTTTCTCCACCATTTACAAATCCTAAGCAAAGCACTTCATCTGTTACGGCCACCATTGAGTTAGCTCCAGAGATAATAAACGAAGGTGTCTCACCATTTTTACCTTGTAAAACAAATTCAATATTTGGAACACCAGGGCCAACTCTAGTACTAGGTAAACTACTACTTTTGTAACACATCTCAAATGGTGCAACTTTTTTAACTCTAGGTATAGTTAGTGAGTGTACAAATGCCTTAACTAATGCCTTGTAAATTGAACTCTCCAACTTAGTATATGGATCAATTGTACTAATCTTTGTACCCCCTTGTCCATTTTCTTCATTTATTTCCAATAATAAGTTATTTATAGGGACCAAATCACCGTTAACTTTAATAGATTTTACTCCAATAAAATAATCCGTCGATGGCTCACCCCCAAACGATGATCCAGCAGTACTAATCGGGTTTATAAGAAGAGGTGTGTAAAGGAGATTTTTAGACACATCAATATTAGGAAGTAATACATATGGACCTTCACCAATAAATATAACTCCAGGAGAATTTGTGGAAGAGCTCAAACAAAGGCCGATTTTTCTAGGTCTAGAGAAACGATACACTAATTGATTTGGAATGGCTACATAGCCATTCCCAAATCCAGCTATTCCCTTGACCCCCTTAGCTAAACCTTTAAGTAATGAAGTATCCGCGCAACCAAACACAACTTTACCGGGCTTGAGATACGGGCCGGGCTTGCGCCCGTCCGTATCCTGGAGGGTAATAACATCCTCATTAAGCCCGGTACCTGTGCTGGTACGAGAAACAGGATTGTATGCAAGATGTGAGCAAGTACAATCTTTATTAGGATGTCCGGGTGATGAGCCCGTACAATTACCATCACACGCTCCAGAATGTGAAAGTCTACAGAACAAGGTGTCACAAATGAGAGGTGTTAGGGTTGAACTAACATAGCCATTTTGACAATCCACCCAAATAAAACGTCCACCAAGGTCTACCGTTAGTTTTACGGGGACAAGGGGAGTTCGTTGGTTAATGAGTGTCACGTATTGCTTAGTGGCCGCGTCTTTGGTTACTGGAAGAAGAGCACGGCGTTTAACGGGCTGGGCTGTGGAGGAGCTGATGAAGAGAAGGACGAGAGTTAAAAAGAGAGACAAAGGAATATGTGTTGAAGCCATTGTAGGAGTTAAAAAGAGGAGTGTGTGAAGAAGTGGATAGCATAAACATGTTTATTTATAGTAGAGCAAGGTTTCCTTGAGTGGTTAAAAATAATAAACATCGGTCGTCTCAATTTATGTGGTAATGTTTGATCAGAATAACAGTTTAAGAAAGTTTTCTTTTCAAGACCTCATAGTCTAAAACAAACAACAAATACTCATATGGTAACATTAATTCATCTTAATCAATCACAAAGTCAGGAATTTTATTACGGTATTTCAGATTTAATATAAACATTTTCTTACTTATAATTTTCATATAAATAGCATAAATCACCAAGGGGTTCAATTGATCATCTTTGGGTATACATGGCTACGCTACTGATCTTAATAAAAATAAAATGAACATTTTAAAGATAAATTATTTTAAAATATAAAAAGATGGTATAATTTCTTTTGAATAAATTAAAAAAAACTATAAAAAAATCACGTAAATCAAGATAAATGGAGTACTGTAATGAATTACTAGTATATTCCCAAAGGCCACATGAACATGTCTCTTAGATCTCTTTCTATTTATAAATAAGTTGGATTGAACTTCAACTTGATAAACAAGTTGGAATTAAAAATAACAAATCCACCTACTTTCAATAATATGTCGTGTAAAGAGAAAACCTATGTCAAGACGTGATAGAAATTGATAGAAAACAATTACAAAATCACAAGGCTAGGCCAAAAACCTCTTATTTCTCAATTATGTAGTAAAGGAAAATCCAATTAGTCCTTTTTTTGTGTGTGGTGTGTGCGCGTGTGGGGTGGGTGCATGACATTTGATAAATTCTTCAATCACACGTGAAGGACAAAAGGTCTCAATCAACTGAGCTACTCGTTCAACCCAATTAATTTTTCTTTTCATTTTTTCTTCAAAAACCAATATATTTCCTTTTCCTGTTTTGTCCCTTCTTTTCTCCTTTATCATTGCTTGAATTCGGCAAGGCATTCTACCAAAGAGAATTTTAGTGGCAATAGAATAATTTTCTTTTATCGGTTATATTTATTGACACTAGAATAATTAGGATAGAGCTTTGACATTGAATTAAATAATTTAATTTTACTAGTTAAAAGTTGTTGATGGAAAATACATATCATTTAATCATGATTTAAAATGATAAAATAGGTTAGTTACACGGAATGGACTTTCACTTTTTAACTAATAAGATAATATTACAGAAAAAAAAATTGTAACAAAAATGTCATTCCATTTTTCTAATTACTATGCTACCTTCTTACGTGGGATTACAAGTAGTGATTTTATGTGATGCTTAGCCTAAAGTTGAGTGACTTTATTATTATTTATAAAAAATAATGTATTGACTTTTTGTGATCCTAGCTAGTAAATTGGATGTCTTTTTTTGTAACCAAAAAATAGTTTAGTGATTTTGATATAATAAAATGATAGCTCAATGGCCATTTTTGCAATCAACTTGTGATAAAATTATGTTTTATATTCATTCATTTGGTACAAACACATTATTTTGAGTGTTTTTTCTTCGATTAGAACAAATATATTTTATTTATTTATAATATACATCCATACAAAATCAACGGCCTAAAATATTATCAGACATTTTATGCAAATCTTTCCCCTCTCAATTTATCGTACGACAGAGTATTTGTCAAGGGACAAATGAGGATACAAAACTAGCTGTCTTTTTGTAATTGTAACTAAAATAGGAAAAACCTAATCTTTTTCTATCTGCATAAATAAATATAATATTTTCGAGGATAACGCTATTTTACTTGCCAAAAGACACATGAAAGTGGGAAGCCTACCTGTCTTATGTCTATGTCCCTTTTTTTTTTAGAGAGAAGTCGTAGGTAGAACCAAAATTTATTTATTTTTTTCCATTATCTTTTGCTGAAGAAGTAGGTAAGAAATAAAAAAGGTAAATGATTAACGACAAAATTGCTTTAGTTAGACTGACATGTAAAGATCTAAGCATAGATTCCCTGAGAATTAAAAAAATTAATAAAAAGTAAATTAATAGGAAATGAAAAAGAATGAATTATCATAGGCCTTAACTTACGGGTCTATTGTTATTTTATGTTTTTTTTTAATTGTTCACTTTCAAAAAGGAAAATTTGTTTCCCATACAAATTACAATTACATTATTTTTAAATTCTCTATTATTGAAAATGTATGAGGATTTTATTTTTTTGGATTTTCCATTACTTACTGTTTTGCAGTTCAACTAATTCAAATACAACAATAATAATATACTCAATCTAATTTAATAATTAAAAAAAATCATTGAAGGTAAAGCACTTCAATTAAAAGTAATTCTACTTTCAAAGCTCAAACTTGAAATCGAATAAAAGAGCACTATTTGTCAATTTATCATAAATTTATTTAATAATTTATTAGGCCACTTGCATATAATATTGTCCCAATGAATTCACGGTGTTTAATTAATTAATGAATTTGTTGCATGTGCCAATAAATTATATAGCTTTTCTAATACATTAAAAACACGAAAATGTTGGCAATGTGTTTCTCCTTTAATAAATTTTAGGGAAGTGCTAAATGGCCAGAAAATTAAAAAAACTATAATATTTTTTTTATTTTAAAACAAACTGATCTTTTTTCCATTTTTTAGTTAAAATGTATTTAAGTTAAAAGGGTAAAAATATTTAAAAAGTTAAAATAACATAGAAAAACTATCATTCTGACCAAATTTTCTGACTAAAAAGATTTTTCCTAAATTTTAATGATTCCCCTTACAAGAAACTAATTAAAATATTAACAAGTTGCCACTTAATTATACTGACGACAGCAGTCGCTATTTCTTTACAATTTTCCGTACTTTATTGCTTACTTTGAACAGGATTTCCATGTGACCAAATAATGATGTTTAATCGGTTCATATTGATGTATAGTCATTAAATGATAAATTTTTGTATATTGCCATAGTCGCAATCATAATTGCAAAGAAAAAATAGCGACAGTTTTGGTAATTACATTACAAGATGAAGTAAGATACGGTAAAACCTGACTGAATTAATATAGTTGAGATCATGAAATATTATTATTTTGTAGAGGTATTATTTAATCAATAAATTAATATTTATTAATTTAAAGAGTGTTTTGGGATTCAACCTTGTGATGCTAGAATAATAAGTGCTTCCAAGAGCGACAGATTTTATCGTAGGATATAAAGTGAGACAAACTAATATAGAAAAAATTAATGTTTTGGATGCTATCAATTTTGCAATGCTTGCTTGGACGACAAATATAATGTTTAGCAAGAGACAATAGCAAATTGTTTTGACACTACAACAAAATTTGTTTGAAGGATGAAATCTTTAGAGAATTTAAATGAACCCACTTGTGAAAACATCATTCATGAACTTGAGGTCATGATTAATGATTTCGATTACCGCAATAAAATGGACGTTAATAACCTATTGGATTACCCAGGAGAAAATGATACATGTTCAGAAGTCCAGAGCTTAGAAGATATTGTGGATCCCATAAAAAAAAAATTGTTGATGATAAAGTTGAAGAAGATAAAATACATTTGAACCAGTTAAGCGTAAAGAACACTTATCGCATCTAGAACTCTTCACAATTTTAAGGTGTAGTTCGAAAAGACAACATCAAAACTTTTGGATGTAAAAAGAAAAGTTAGAGATGAACTTCAACTAGATTTATAAAGTTTAATAAAACACAATAGAATCACATTTCACTATTTGTACCTTTAAAGAATTATTAATTTATAATATTAATGAGACCATATATTTATATACGGGTCTCTGAAAATATATTATCTTATTATATTATCGAAATAAATGATTTTTTCCATTGGCTCAAATGGGAGCCGAATTCGAACTCCCTTTACTTGTAGGAGTACATCTTGGATTTGTCGATTATGTTATGGCCATAGTCCTACTCATGGCGACCTGGTTGAATTGGGGGAAGTTGTAGGTATTATTGCAGGTCAATCGATTGGAGAACCGGGTACTCAATTAACATTATGAACTTTTCATATCGGAGGAGTATTCACGAGGGTACTGCAGAACATGTGCGAGCCCCATCTAATGGAAAAATAAAATTTAATAAGGACTTGGTTCATCCGACACGTACACAAGAAAAATATTATATATCTTAAAGTAATTATTAATTTATAGAGTATTAATTTAGTGAGATTTTAATATATATATATATATATACACAACAACAACAACAACATACCCAGTGAAATCCCACTAGGTGGGATATATATATATATTAATCTCAAAATATAGCGGAATAATAAATTGCATTCGTCCGCATAATAAAGGTATCCATGTGCATATAATATCGATCATTGCCCAAAATCATGTGGATGCAAAATCAACTTACGTACATTTCAATACACTTTACAGTCCTCACCCCCAAAAACAATACATATACAATACACAAGGGTGTCCACGGGTCGGTTATTGATCAAAATTAAAATTAAATCAATTAAAAACCAAATCAAATATAAAATATATTATCGGTTTGATTGTTTTCAATTTGATTCGATTATTAATTATAAATGAAAATAAAAGAAATGATTTATTCAAAGAGAAAAAAAAATTCAGTCAAAGGAAATAAATTGTTTACGCGCTATTTTGGACCTTCCAATTCTTGTACGTGTATTAGAACTCTATTATGTTTAACTTTCTGCTTATATTGTTAGTTGATCCAATGTACTAAACAATATAAATTTCCGAATACCGCATAAACTACTGATATTACTGCGCAAATTAAAATAGGGTAAATTTCCGAAAACGTGCATATTACTTTCTTTTTTAAAAAACAAATTTATACCACTAGACAGGGCATCTAGCGGCCTTTTATTAATAGTAAAATAAAATTCTCAAAGTGAATAAGTACAAGCAAGGGGGGCTAGACCTTACCTTACCAATCCTAATGAGGTAACATATATACCTCTACTAATTAACAAGCATGAAGAAAATAAGAGCTAAAGAAAACTAAGTATTCTATGATCATCACAAAGTTTATTATACGTGCATATTACTGAAAATGGTCTTTTTAGAAATATTGCCAAGCTGAAGGTTCGCAATTTAATCCCAGGCCTGTCCAATTATCCCACAAAAAAAGGAGCAATACTATTGTGAACACGGATAGCCCAGAGACTGGACAAGTTATTGGGCCTGAGGCTAAACATATATTTATAGTAATACATAGCAATATACTATGATAAATCTGCAATATGTATTAAAAGTGAATTATGTATGCAATATATATGTATTATAACTATTTTAAAATACATTATGCTTGTTTGGTAAGAAATTGACACATTGTATTAAACTATGTGATAAATATATTATCCATCAATAAAACTTATATTGTATGTGTTTTATAAATTGTTCTCTGCATTATGTATTAAAACTGTATTATAAATGTATTAAAAGTAATCAAGTGAAAAAAAATGTTTTTGATATAAATGGTAAATATATTCTTAATATAGTATATTTATTTAAGTTTTAAATTTGTTTGAGATCTAAGTTGAGTAGAGTTTAAATGACTGTGATCAGTGGTTTTTTGAAAAATTATGCGTATATTATGAAGAAATTGTCTATTCCTCTTATCTTCTTTCTAAAAATCTAATCTCTCATCCTCATTTTTATCTATATATCCTTTGTTACTTGCTAATTCAGTATCTTCTATTGTAATTCAGTAATTTTAAGTGTTGTTGTAATTTGGATATTAGTTAATATATATAATGCTGGAGTATTTGGGCTTGAGTGTATCCTCCGGTCTTCAATATACAACAAAAAGATAAACATATGTAACACGCAATAAGTATTTGTCTACATAAAGTAAAGTAGCATTAACATATATACAAAAAGTAGTGAACATACTTTTTAGCATTCTAGCCTTAGTACAATATCATGTAACATCACAACAATTTTATCTGAATTTGTTGCTGCAACTGACTAAATTAGGTGACATGTACACAGACTTAAATCCCATTCTTTTCTTCACAAGATCAAATTCCAACAAATTCTCTTCAATTTGCATCCCTCCAAGAACAATCGACGTTTCAGCATTTTCACCACCATCCAAAAATCCAAGACACAACAAATCACTACTATCATTAATAGTAGGAGATGCCATGAAATTGTTCATAGAAAGATCCCAAGTTGTACTATTATTATGTTCACCTTGCAAAACAACACTAACTTGAGGAATTACATGCCCTTTTAAAGTAGCTGAATTCGACAAGTTAAAGCATAACTCAAATGGACTAATAGGTTTAGCTATTGGAACTTTAGCAATAGCTTTAAGAAACGCGTCCTTAAACGCCTTGTAAATTGAAGATTCCATTGTACCATAAGGAACAACAGTGCTAATTTTTGTTCCTCCAACTCCATTCCTCTTGTTAATAGCTAGTAACTTATTATCAATCGGTACAATCTTGCCATTTACTAAGATTTTTTCGACTCCTATGAAATATTCAACCGATGGCTCACCTGGAAAATAAGCCCCCGCAGTACTAACAGGATTTTTTAGCAGAGGAGTGTAAGTTAGTACCTCATTAGATGCATAATATGATCGTCGTTCACCAAACAAAATAACACCATTTGATTTAGTGTTACCACTCAAACAAATAGAGAATTTTCGAGGTAAATGAAAAGCTCTAGCTAATTGTGAAGGAAGTCCAGTGTAACCATTTCCAAGTCCAGCCATACCTTTAACTCCATAGGCTAATTTTTCTAACAAAAAATCTCCAGGACAATTAAACATCACTCCACTAGTTGATGATGACAAAATTTTGGACCCATTATTACTATTATTATTAATAGACCATAATGCAATAACATCTTGAGCAAGTTCACCATCAGTGCTAGATCTTTTAATAGGATTATATGGAATATGTGAACATGTGTAATTGTTGCACCCTGGCCTAGGAGGAACAGGGCAACTAGATCCATAACATCCTTGTGAACCTGAGAGTTTGCATGGTCTTGAACCACATGGAACATTTTTGTAAGATGAACTAATGTAGTCATTTTCACAATCCATCCATATAAATCGTCCGCCGAGGTCAACGGTTAAATTGACAGGGACAAGAGGGGTTCTTTGGTAGATTTGAGTAACATATTGTTCAGTAATTTCATCTTTGAATACAGGAAGGAAAAGAAGAGGGTGGTGTTTGTGAGATTTTTTGGCTATGGAGTAATTTGATGAGCAAATAAAAAGAAGAAAACACAATAAAAGATGAGGGATTTTCATGGTGGAGAGAATTGTGATTCTTTGATACAATGAAGGTATGTTTTAAAGGAGAATTGTTGAATAACGCCTAAAAATGGGCACGTGAAAGTGAGGGGTGCAAATTTGGACGTATAAACAATTTTCATGCAAAAGCAAAAAAGGTAGCTGTCCAATTTTCTAAAGAACCTGAAATGATGGGTCATGTACAATTTCCTCCGTTTAAAAAAGAATAACTTAATTTAATTTGATATTGAATTTAAGAAAATAAAAATATTTTTTAATCTTGTGGTCCTAAATTAAATTTATGTCAAATGTATTGGGTATATAGTAAGAATTAATGGGAAATGGAAAAACGATGAAAGGAGGGAATCTAAAGTATTCTCTTATGCTTTAGTAAAAAGCAATTCTCCATCATTGGTGGTGGAAACAAAAGTTCAAGGGTTTAAATAAGGAAGCACTTCTATTAGTTGTTAAAAGGGGTTGTGAAGAGGGACCCCCTCGTGCTGTCGTTGTCGTCGCTTGGCTTTGGCTTTGGAAAATGATCAATCGAGAAATCGAAAGGTTATAACCTTTTAGGAACAAACAATCATATATTAGTGACTGTTCTGAAAGGTTGCAAACTTATAAATACATGTGATTCCTCAAACTTTTCACTTACAAAAATTGTTAACTTCTTCTTTTTCTGCACAATTAAATATTCGTCTACTTTGCTTCTGTTGAGTGACTCGCTGGCACTATTGGTTTTGTATCAATACACTGGTGAATAGAATCATTTTATCCTGGGAGGGTTTATTCCTTTAAATCTCGGGTACTAGAGGAGAATAATTTCCTTAAGGGAACACTGTTCATCAGTGGACTCAATTGTTTTCCTTTCTGTTTCATTCTACTGTTACAGATCCCGATATGTTTTTACGGTCATCAATTTATGTTTATGTTATTAATTTCTTTTGTTAAATACATGATTTAAACTTTATTATTTATGTTTCTGCATAGTTATTGTTACAAGTATTTGTTAGTACAAATTAAATAACAAAATGTACCAAAATATCTTTTAATCTTGAAATTTTAAACATATTACGTGGAAAAATAAAATTAAAGTGTTATCAATAAAGCAAAGGAGTCTTTTTCTTTTAAATATACTAAAAAGGAATATAGATTATTCTTTTGAAACATGAAAACTGATTCTTATATGCTTTAGATTGTTTGGCAACCTATTTGGATAGTTGAAAATGCTTATATCAAGAAAAGTGACACGTTTGATCAAGTTTTTAGGAGAAAAATAAATTCTAAAGAACTATCTTTTTGAAGTTAAAGTAGTTTTTCTTCAAAAACACTTTCTTAAAAATTAACTTAAAAACACTTTTAAAAATTTAGTTAAACATTAATTGTTGCTTAAAGTATTGTTTAAATTTATTGACCAAATACAAATTGTTCCTCACTAAAATACTTTTTTGAAATATAGTCTTAAAGAAAAATATTTTTAAAAATATATGAACTTTAGAAATTTGACCAAACAAACTATAGTAGAAATTATGTACCTATACAAAACACATTTTTACTAGCAAACGGTTTTACGTTAAAACCGCTTTCCATTTCTAGCACTGGCAGTAAGAGCTAAAATTATATCCTTGAACCATTGTTTTTCTTTTCTTTTATCTTTTACACCTTTCAATTTAGCTATCCTTTTTTATATATACTTGGCCAATATCTTATTCCTTTGTTGTCATTTTGTCAAAAGAAGTAATAGTCACATCCACTGCCAGCTTAAGCCGTATAAATAAAGAAATGAGCATAATTAGAAGAGATTTTTATTTTTTTCTATCACTTGATCAAGATTATAATTTAAGTGGGGAAAAAAATATTCTATTATTGGGGTTTTTAGAAACTTTAAAATTTACAAATGGATATTGTGATAATTTGGTAATTTCATTTTACAAATACCTGACTTATAAATATCATTGATATTTATTAAACGAGTCTATATAAGAAAAATATTTGTTATGTTGACCAAAATAGTTTGGTCATTTAAAAGTAATAGTAGTCAAATTTAAAATTATATACTTAGGTCTCATTTGTTTCTATTAAGATTAAGACATTTGAATCTGATTACACATTTGAATATTAAGATTTGCATTAAGATTTAAGTGTCTAAATTTAAATATACATCTGAATATTAAGATGCGGTCTCTAAATCTGAACTCGCTCTATCAATCTAGTCCCAGTCTTTCCAGCAAGTGAGCGAGTGGTCACAGAATTTGAAGCCTAACAGAAGATAGAATGAAGAACTCTAGATTTCCAAATGGAATTTCATTCCCTTTCAAAATGTGTATTTCTGTACATCCCAGCTCTGTTATTTATACAAGTATATTCCATGAAATAAAATGTCCTAACCAACTCTGACGCCTCTAACAAAATTATGTACAGCTAATCCTATTCTAGAATCTTCTAATATTCCAACAGATAAGAATAAAAGTAAAACAAATTTATGTATGTATAAGGGTAATGGACATCTGTCAAATATAGATCAAATCAATAGCTGATCCAAAAGCTTATTATATATGACCCGGCCCATAAAGGACATTTGAATTAGGTGCCAATTTTATTTAGCGCCTTAGTCTTATTCGTCTCTTCCTCTAATAATAATGTTGCTTTGGCGACAAAGCCCAAAAAACAAGGTAAGAAAGGTGGGGAACAGCGGCCTCACACAAAAAGATTTGTCTAAGCAATCTCTTTGAGATTTTCTTATTAGGTTCAGCCACTATAGCTGTTCAGAACCCACAAATCATTCCGACCGGGGGGGGTTAGAATTTCTTCGAATATGTTCTTGAATTCGACTCCGAGAAACCTTTTTTGAGCGAGAGGAACAGACAACAGATAAAGAGTTATAGCTAGGTCCTATAGAAATTGGAATAAGAGCTTGCCGGTCATGTGGAAGATTTTCGGGGAGCCAAAAAGCACTCTAAAAAGGGTCTTGGGACAAAGAAGTACATACAAGTTGTGCCAAAGGAGAAAGTCAATACGTATCATGATAAAGAAAACGAGTGATTAAGATTATTTGTTTTCAATATTTGAATGTGCATATGAAATCAAACATTGTATTAATAAAATGTTATAAAAATTTCATTTCAACAAAAAATAATATTTTTTGATTAAAAAATCATAATTATCCAGCATAACATAAAAAAATCACGAATAAAAATATTTTATAGGCACAATATAATATCAAAAAGATCAAAAAGTTCAATAAGTATGATAGATAATAGTCAAAAAATAATAAATAAGGTATCACATTATCTACGCCTAACATATATTTTAGCTAATTAGAAAAACTAAAGAATTCCTATCTTTTTCCGAATAATCTTAATCCAATTCATGCTTTTTTGTAGCTGTCACTTTCACAAAATGTATCTATTGTATAATGGCTCTTCCCATCCAAGTCCATCTAATTTTTACATATATTTTTCAAATGTAGGTGCACTATTTTTTTAATTAATAACTCCAAAGCAGTAATTATCTTCTCATCAATTTTCAATTGAGACAAATAATTTTTTTTTCCAACTGAAATCGAAGATTGGGATGGAGAATTCTTAGGAGCTCCATTTTTTTGTCACCAACTGGTTCAACAACAATAATATATTAGTGTTATCACACAAATGAGTTTGATAATCAAAGAATCTCAATATTGTCCTAAGACAAAATTCTAATAAGAGACCTCAAATATGTATACATAGTTACTCCCTCCGTCCACAATTGTTTGTCAGGGTAAGGTCATGCACACCCCTCAAGGAAAATTTAATAGAAGGTGTAATTTGACTAATATAACCCTACTATACCAAGAATACCAAAAGTCTACATAACTTTTCAATTGAATTTCACTATCATTAAGGGCAGAATTGGAAAAAAGGTGATTAATTGTTTCTTGATTGTTTAAATTGACAATTAATCTTGGACATCTATTTTTAGTATACCTGCCAAATAATTGTGGACGGAGGGAGTATTATTTTTAATTATGGATAGTATTTTTTAATTCAAAAACCTTGATGAACATTAATACACTAAAAATATCATTGCAACAAGTGTTCTTGACAAACATCAATACACCTTAAGAAAATTATTAATATAAAGAAATATTTGTAAAGATTATGAAAACTTATCAATTTAAGAGGAAAATTTTTGTGTTTGATTGAGAAAAGAGACGAAGAAAGTTTGTAGTTGTGAGATGAAAAGTCACGCAAAGACTGAAAGAGGCGATACAATATTATTTTATAACTTATTAAATAAGTCTAAATGTTGTTAAGACTTTTCTACAGATCTGATCCGTTCAGACCTTTTCAGATTCATTAAGAGACTTTTTGAAAAAAGAAACAAATGGACTTAATAGGCTGAATTTGAATCATTCAGATTCAGACCTAAAAACCAAACAGACTTAATGAGCTAAATCTGAATGATTAAGATTCAGACCTCCATTAAGTGCAAACAAATGAGGCATTAAAAAAAGAGGAATAAGTATACGTCACTATTGACGTACTTGTTCCCCATAATTAGTATTGATTTAAAGGGTATTTTGGTCATTTAATAATTTTCACTTTAATTTTCTATTTTAATAAATTAAGATAAAGTCATTATTTTCATTCAATACTATTTTTATCATTAAATAACTACATAAAGTATTACTAGCTATGTCCTAGTTTATATGACTTACTTTCCTTTTAGTCAGTCCCAAAAATAATAATACATTTTTAAGTAGAGGTGTTTGTGATTCGGTTTGGATCGGTTATTGATTAAAACCAAAACCAAACCAATCTAGTCGGTTTTTTAAATTTCTAAAACCAAACCAAAAAAATAATTGTCGTTTGGTTATTGTCGGTTTGGTTCAGTTTGAAGTAATAATTTCTTTATGAGGAAGTACGTATCTTGATAGACACAAACCCTAGTACATGAACAATCCACAAAAAGCTATTGTCGGTTCATTAAGCAATTAAGTGATACTAGAGTTATCATTATACGAACAAAGTGATTCAATTAAGAGAAAGTGTGACTATTTTATGTGAAGATTGATAGGTAAAGTTTAATGGATTTTGATGGACTTAGACTTAGGATTGTAATAGTTGGGCTTGAGAAAATGGTAGAGTAAAGACTTAAGTTAATTAAAATTTAACAAAATATTTATATTTTATTTATGAATAATATATAAATAACTATAAAATCTATATATCTAATTTATCGGTTCTATTTGATTATTTTTACGGTTGTTTTTTAGTAAAACCAAAACCAAACCAAATAATATCGGTTTTCAAAAATTTAAAACTAATCCAAACCAATTATTGGGTTTTTTTTATCGGTTTGGTTCGGATTGCGGTTCGGTTTGGTTTTTTAACCATAACCATAAACAACCCTATTTCTAAGTAACAATTTAACTTTAAAATATTCATTTTATCCTTAGTGAAATGATTTATAGCCACACAATTTTCTATCACTCATTTTAGGCCAAAATTTTTAAAAGTCTTCCTTCTTTTCTTAAAATTCGTGTCGGGTCAAAGTACCTCACATAAAATAGAACAGAGACAGTAATAGCCAAATTTAAAATTTTAAAATATAATCAATAAAGTTAATTAATAAAATAAACTCCTAATAAAAATTGAGTGTCTTATAAAAATAAATAGTATCATTCTTTTTTAGTAAACAATTTTTGATAGTCAAATAAATTCAATTGACTGAAAGGAGATATAAATAATAACTTAGTCAAATAGCATCTTATTGAATAGTTTTTTTTTTAAAAGTGATTTATTACCATTATACGAGCAACTACAAGAAAATGATTTTGTCAAACACATATAAGTTCAAAAGATCTTTTAGGGAAATAATTGTTTTGGTCCCTATATTGTGATCTTATTATAATTTTAGTCTTTATAATATCAACTTCTCCCATTTAACCTTTAATTAAGCAAGG
Source organism: Solanum acaule (assembly GCA_036250505.1). Classification (NCBI taxonomy): domain Eukaryota; kingdom Viridiplantae; phylum Streptophyta; class Magnoliopsida; order Solanales; family Solanaceae; genus Solanum; species Solanum acaule. The sequence goes on from JAJOOR010009923.1 coordinate 22,027, forward strand.
AGAATAATTTTGATCCTTTTACTAACTACAGTTACAAATATAAATAGATATATTATTACCGTCAAGAGCAATTATGATATATATATATATATATATATATATATATATATACACACATTATCCACACCCAAATTAAGGAATAGTTTTCAACGCACAAATCACAAGAAATCTTATAGATCCAATTATTACAAAGTGTCCAAAGACAAACTTTGAACATTATTAAAATTCAATACATTAATAAACAACTTAGGTCCACACTACCTAAGCAATTGAAGTGAAATTAAAATTGGCACATGTAGTTTGTCTGAAAAGGATTGAAGATGTGAATCCCAATCTTGATGCTGCATGATCAAATTGCAAAAGATTGTCTTCAATTGTATGTCCTCCAATCACAATTGAAGTCCTTGAATTAACACCACCATCCAAAACTCCAAGGCACAATACATTTTCACTAACTTGTACCATTGAATTTGCTCCAAAAATAGTCCAAACAACATTCTCATTTTGTAAAACAAGATCAATTGATGGCACTGCTGGTCCAACTCTTGTACTTCCAATATTTCTTGAATCAAAACAAACCCTAAATGGTGCCACGGCCGCGACCCTAGTCACATTAGCAAGTTCCTTCACAAAGAAATTTGTAATAGCATTGTATAGTGAAGTCTCCAAGATTGTGTAAGGATTGACTGTGCTAATTTTTGTTCCACCAACACCTTGATTGTCAATTGACAACAAAGTTGTGTTTATTGGTACAACTTTTTGGTTAATCTTGATGGATTTTACACCAATAAAGTATTCAGAAGATGGTTGACCTGATGAAAAGGCTGAGGCTGTACTTACTGGATTTATAAAAAGTGGAGTGTATTGAAAGTCATTATTTGAGAATTCTCTATTAGGTAAGAAAAAATAAGGACCATCTCCAAAAAGTACAACACCTTTAGAGTTACTAGAAGTCAAACAAAGAGCAAATTTTCTAGGGAAACTAAATTCAGCTGAGAATTGAGAAGGAAGAGATATTCTTGTTCTTCCAAGACCAGCCATACCTTTAACACCACTAGCAAGACCTTGTAAAAGAAATGTAGCACCACAAACAAAAAGGAAATTTTTATCACTTGCGCTCCTACCAGGATTTTTTCCATTAGATGATTGTACTGACACAATGTCAGATGCTAATTCTCCACTAGTAGCGGTCCTAGTAACCGTGTTGTCAGGAAGTAGACCACACGTGTTATTATTACAACCCGGTCTAGGTGGAGAAAAGCATTCTCCACAACCAGACGCTCCGCCCAGTGAGCACTGGGCGGAGCGACACCGGGCCGGTTTATAAGAGGAGGAAACATAACCTTGGTCACAATCTACCCATAAAAATTGGCCACCAAGATCAAGAGTTAAACTTATAGGGACAAGAGGTGTTCTTTGTTGGATTTGTGTAAGGTATTGGAGAGTTGAAGCATCTTTTGTGACTGGGATAATTAGACCTTTGGGACGGAAAGAAGTTTGATTTTGAGCTATAGTTGAAGTAAAGAAAAGAAGAGAACACAAAAGAATGGCATATAAACAATAAGAAGAAGCCATGATTAATTGCTGTGTGATGGTGTTGTAATAGAGGAAAATAATGGAGTTTATATAGTTTTGAAAAATACATAAAAAATAATGATGATGATGAATACGTGCAAACTTGGAGCGTCTATGACAATGAGTTTTATTTGCCAACTCAACAAAAAATCAAGAAACGTAAAGGCTTTGATTTTTGACTTTGTTTGCTGGATTTGACTTTAATTTGTCATTTTATTTGATTTTATTTTTATTTTTCTATGTTGTAATTGAAATTGAAATCTAGATATAATGCCTTACAAAAATCACACCGACATTATCTTTAACAGTAATTGCCTGGATCTATTGTGCGTGTCAAAGATTATGTATGATATTAAAGTGGATTAACTAAACTTAGACGGGTATAGTTGATTCTTGCCGCTTGTTTCAAACTAAGACATGTTGTTGTTGTTGTTGTGTGCACCAACTAACAAGGACGGATCTAGCTTGACATTATGCAAATAGGAAAACTATTTTTTCGATTATATATAAATTGTTATATCCATTATTATTCCTATTTTTTTATTATATATAAATTGTTGAATTTCTTTTAACATGAGAGGAAATTTAACAAAATGGTAAGGGGACTCGAAAGATATTTTTAAGTCATTGGTTTAAAATGTTTGATAATGTTCTATATGTTTGTACATCAAAAAAATAATCTTTTAAGATGAGGAAGATGCTAAATGGTTATAATTTGAAAGAGGTGCTCCTGAGAATTCAGGGGCAGAGCCAGCCTGTTAGGGATTCATTCGAATCCCATCGGCAGAAAATATTACTATTTATACATGGTTAAAATTATTTTTTATATATATATAGTAGATGTTGAACATACTTCGGTTAGTTCGTGTGTTTAGTTATTCAGATTTTGAACCTCTTATTGAAAATTATAGCTCCGCAACTTCCTGAGATATGCTTACTTTGGAGTTTGAACTATCAATTTATTGCAATTAAAAAATAATCTTTTGACTATATTATCAAAGATGTGCGTAGTTCAAAAGTTTGAATTCTAAAGCTAATCTAAATTAATAATGGTCTAAAATGACGAAGATATGTTTTTAAAATATATACTATAAAAACAAAACTTCCTGTTCGTCCCTTGCTTAAAGAGGTGATAAATTAAAATTAGTTGTGAAATCATAATTCATCTAATTTGCATAAGTTTTGAGATTATTGATCCGTGTATTCATTAATTCAATTCATTTCAACTAGTTCAAGTGATTTATGAAAATTATTATCAAAATATTTATATAAGATTCCAAAATTTTATAAAAGAACAAATAAAATAACTAAATCTTAGTAAGAGTTGAGTGACTTAAGTTATCACCGACATTTTAGATCGTTTAAACCAAATTCATTTTTGTTCTTGAACGAACCAATAGCCACTTAACTATTAATTCAACTCATTTTAATTTGTCCAAATTCAATTCAATCCGATTCATCTAACCGTATTGATTTGGCCTGAATTTCAAATGATATAATCTAGTTAATGGTAATTAATTGACAGACTGATTCTTTATTTTAAATACAAATACAAATACAAATATATATATATATATATATTACTTTTACAATACTTCATATTTTATTTATTTATTTGTCAATACGTAATACGTGACGCTTATATAATGTGTTGTGATGAAACAAATCCCTTGATTTTAGCCTTTGAAATCCTCCCCAATTCTATTTGTTTTTTCTTTCTTTTTTTTCATTATACTTATTAACTTCCCGATGTGGTGTGGATAAAAATAAAGGTGTCTAAAGGAAAATAATATTCCAATGGCCGACACGAATATTATTATTATACGGTGAAATTATTACCCTAACTCGAAACATAGTTCATCAAATGAATTTCTATGTGAATTTTGATATCCTCTTGATGGGGTGTTCATGATTTGATTAAAAATTTAATTAAATTAATCAAATAAATTGATTTTTATTATATTTTAAGTTTGAGTTGATTTGATTTTAAATTTAAAAAAATTGATAATATTTTGATTTGGTTTGATTTTATACTTTTATTATATACACAAATTTAATAATATATAATGAATATTTTGTATACTTTTTATGAAAAATTTATGTATCTTCAATAGGCAAATGAACTAATTTTTATAAATAATTATAAATATTTTGTATACTTTATTATGAAAAATTTATGTATCTTTAATAGGCTAATGAATTTTACATCTCATTTCATAAATGACTCATGAATCCAAACTCATTTAGTTAAAACTTAAAAATAACTATATAAGAATACCTAAAAGAAATTGTTCTTATCAACTTTATTTACTTGATTAAAGTTTTTAGAGCTTCATATATTTTTTTCACAAATTAAAAAAAAAGTATAGTCACCACACTCAGGGGCGGAGCTAGGTAGAGTTTCGTGGATTCGGATGAACCAGTAGTTTGATCATGTATTTGTATTAGAAAATTAAATAAATATATATGTATATTAACTTGTGAACCCCTAATAAAATTGATTGACGATTTACTGGTAAAGAAGGGATTGTGGAAATGCTTTCCACACGAGAGTTGTGACTTCAAACCCCACTATGAAAAATTTAATGTATACACTATTAAGTTTCTTAAAAGTCAAAATGAATTATATTTAATTTAATTTAATTTTAATGATTAAAAATTTCATCAAATTAATTTAGTTTTAATTTTAACCAAAAATGAACACCCCTTCTTCTAGCTTCAAGGTGTACACTTTCTGAATATTAGTTTGCATTTAAGAGTTGGTCGAACTCACGCCAACTAATTGTGGTTTGTGGATTAATTATTACTCTTATCGTTTCAAATGATTTATTAAAATTTCATAAATAAAAGATTTAATTAAAAAGTTTTGATCCTATCAGACCCAAAATTCAAAACCTAAATTCATGTGAAAAACTTAAAATATTTTTTAAGAAACGATCCTCTGTAGTCTGTATTGATTCCTCTATGTCAGGGCGAACAAATATAGAGCTAATTGATACAATAGTAATCAATAATATAGCTCCAAATAAACAAATATAAAACGAAATAGATAAAATTTGAACTCTCAATACCAATTAATGCCGTCAAAATGGACTTAGCCCATGGGGCCGGCCCAATCAAATCCATTATGGAGTAGGGTTAAGATATGATTTTTTAAGCCCATTTAAAACTAGGGTTTATAAGTCCGGCCCATATAAGCCCTTGAGGCTTGATCGGGATCAAACCGGGGTTGACCCATGGGCCAAAACTATTTATTTAAGAGTAACTTACAAAAATATTTCTAGTGTATGAGCTAATTACTTAAAGGCACGCTATGTTGTAATAGTACGAATCTTATCAGATTTTGGTAAGTTCAGATACATGTATCTCGGGATACATGGACTCAAAAATTAGGTTAATTTGTTTAAGATACATTCTATCTCTGTGAATTCATATGTATCTAGGATACATAGACAAATTCCTCACCCTCACCTCCCTTTCATCTCACTCGACACTCTCTTATCTCACTTGCGTATCTGGGATGAATCACACCAGATATATCTAGTATTCTAGATATATGCTAATCATTCTAGATTTTTGTTAGTGTTATTGAAAGAATACCATTATTTGCCATATTTGATTTGAAAATCTTCTAATCTTCTTGATGTTATAGAATTTTAAGTTTGAAAAGAAAAGAAAAAAAGAAAAAAAAATAAGGGCTAGCCCGCCCCAGCCCGCAACCCTTCTAGGATTGGGTTGGGTTGGGTTGGGCATTTTCAGGCCCTTCCAAATGAAGGGTCGACCCACCCTAGCTCATCAAATTTCCTGGCCCGCGAGGCTTGGATCGGGTGGAGCTGGGCTGACCCTTTTTGACAACTCTCATAGCAATGGCAATCTAGGAGACTAAAATCAGATAAAAGCCCAACTCTTTTATGGGTCATTTGGTAGGCCACAATAGAATGGGAAAATTTTCAAAACAACAATATTTTAGCTTTTAGTGGGACTCCTTAGCAACAGTTTAATTATTTATTAAAAATGTCATTATTTTAGTTTGTTAAGGAATTAGTTATGTATTTATTTTATTTTGATTAATTTGAAAGAATACAAATAATTAATAACAGAACAGAGAAAATCATGGAACAAAAAAAATCAAAAAAGGTAAAAAAGATTTTAAATACAAATCAGTTACGTTTTGAAAAGAGCATAAATAGCCATCTTTCCGTCGAGTGTTTTTTGCTTTCTTCTTAAGAACATCAAAAAAAAAATTAAAATAATTTAGTTTGTCTTCCGAATCATTCATCTGATAACTTTCAAAGCTTCTTCAAGTTGAATATGACATACTTTTGAAACAGAATTTTTCAAAATTGACAACTATAAATTTGTCGCATCCAGTGAACAATCGAAAAATAATCAGGTATTTTTTTTGATTTTTTAAGTTGTTTGGATGAGATATTCGTATATGTCGAGTACAAGAGTGTTTTTTTTTTCTGATTGAATCAGTGAAATCTTTGTATGCATTGGAATTTATAGCTTTTTTTGGATGCTTTGTATTCAAATTATGATGTGTAACGAATGAAATTGTTTTTTTTTAGTTTAGTAGCTGTTTTTTCTGTTTGAATGCATACAATAATTTGTATCCCATAAGTTAATGTAACTAATCGATCATGAACTATATGTTGTATACAAAAGTGAGATGAAAATACAAAGTGAGATTGAATATAAAATTGTGAATACAAAAGAAATACTCTCTTCATTTGAAATACAAAGTGACTTTGAAAGGTAAAATACAAACTAATGGATCATGAACTATATGTTGAATACA